>CM068593.1:1749454-1872964 GCA_035048485.1 Pteria penguin | reverse complement strand
TTATTCATGTACCTGATCTGGATCTGCCCTATATATTTTAATTTTTCCCTCGGAGAATGTATGCTAGGACCATTTTATAGGGGATGAAACCAAAACATGCCGAGAGATAATCGATGCTACAGAATAACGTGTAAGCGAGAACAGTGACTCGTCGATTTCTTTACTTTTGCAGTTTAATTTTGGCCCCGTTTCATGGTAAACCTTGGCATATCAAATATTCATCGCTGCACTGAGTGGGTCGTGGTATATCCTAAAGGGTTTTTTTTACCTCTATGCATCAGGCATATGCCGTCATAATGTAAGCGGAATGATCTTGGCGAGTCAACAAAATATAAACAATCATGGGTTTATGGATGCAAGATAAATTAAGAGTGGTCTAGCTGATTAATAATACATCGTATTCGTGTATGAAGTATTGATTCCTGATGTACTGAAACCATATGTAGTATGACCTTGCACCTCTATTGTAGTCAAACTTAGACTCGTCCAATTTTGTTTCTCTAAAGCATTTTACTCTATTTCAGATCCCGGGCGTAATATCTAAATCTAAAGGAAAACATGAAGTAGAAAGTAAGCATTTCGAGTACAACATATTCCCATATTGGTCATGGTCGCCATGTTACCGCTGTGACCGGTGGCGCCCTCCTAGATGCTACCACTGCTCCCTCTGTAACAATTGTGTATTGAAGCGAGACCATCATTGTTTTTTCACCCGGAACTGCATTGGATTTTTGAATCAGAAATATTACATTGTGTTTTGTGTTTGGTCATTTACATCACAAACGTATGCTTTAGTCCAAGCCTTAGGATATTACTTCTCCGCCATCTGGCCTCACGTGACATTTCTAGATTTACTTCCGGGATTTTCGCTCATGCGCTATGTGTTCAACTTTCAGTACGGGTACACAGGTTTTCTTGTACTCCTAGGCTGGGTTTTAATCGGGTTTTTATTCATCAGCTTTATGCAGATAGGATCTGCCATCCACTTATTAACAACAGGATTAATTACGTTCGAAATCGAACACAAGATAGATTTGAAAGAGAAACGATCAGCTTCCGCAATATTGAAAAGTGTGTTCGGAGAGTTATGGTTCCTGAATTTTTTTGTACCTCTCGCTGGGGGTCGGTTCGCACCTCAAGACGACCCATTCCATTGGCAATTTCATTCTCCACCAAAAAGGAAGGTGCATCTTAGATTAAACAGCGGATATGTTTGAGTATTACAATTGTGGACATATTCTACTTGGCGAAATATACAATACTTTTTAAAAGGCATCTACAATATAGGATGTTTTTTAATTCTTGTGTTCCTATTAACTCACTTGTGCCAATCATCAGCCATTCACGATTCAGGCGACAGCACTCCACCCCTTTTACCTTTATGACACACCATGAGTGCACTTGGGATTCTACGTGCATGCCGGACTCTGTAACAGAGTTTTCACATTTACTGATTCCACATTCAGCATGCAGAATGCTCCGTGACAATGTTTCACACTTATTAAATCTACATTTAACTTGCAGAAAGATTGAATTAAATATGTACTGTTGATCGTTTTTATATTATCTATAATTCAAATTACTACAATACATGTCATTAATTTCTAAATGGAACATACAAAGAATGGTCGGTGATATGCTCTGCTCGAGGTCCAAAGGTCAGGAATTTAAAGGAGCAATTGTTAGGGGAAGGGGAAAGAGGGAGGGGGGATTTGTAAGCCGGAAAATTTCTTTTGCCTTTCTTCAAAGGTGTTTTGTTTGTTTGTTTGTTTTTTTACCAATATTCAGAGTCGGATTATTGATATTAATATCATTACTATTATTATAATCGACAGTGTTCCACTTGTCCATGAAATTTAGCGTACGGGGGTGGGGGTGGGGGTAAAGGTTGGAAGTAAGAAAGCAAATTCCATGCCATATATACACCCACAATGTCCAGCAGCCCTTCGGACCGCTATCATGTATACTACAGCTCCATTTACACTGACCGGATTATTTTTCTACCAGCCATTCCGGCCGGAAAATTCATATTTCCTCTACTGCGAGCCAGATTTTTTTTTTGGAAGTGGGGGGGGGGACCCATAAAAATCAAAAGGTTGCTCTTTGTGCCACGGTTGTTGTGTGTACGAGTATGTTTCTTTCATGTTGGTCAGTATGTCAATTTCACTGCCGATCTTCGTGTTGGTCAGTATGTCCATCTCACTGCCGATGTTGGTCAGTATGTCCATCTAACTGCCGATCTTATTGGTCAGTATGTCCATCTCGCTGCCGATCTTCCTGTTGGTCAGGGTGTCATCTCACTGCCGATCTTCGTGTTGGTCAATATCTGCATCTCACTGACCATCTTCGTGTTGGTCAGTATGTCCATCTCACTGTCGATCTTCATGTCGGTCAGTATGTCCATCTCACTGCCGATCTTCGTGTCGGTCAGTATGTCCATCTCACTGCCGATCTTGGTGTTGGTCAGTATATCATCTCACTGAGGATCTTCGTGTTGGTCAGTATATCCATTTCACTGCCGATCTTCGTGTTGGTCAGTATGTCCATCTCATTGCCGATCTTCGTGTTGGTCAGTATAACGACCTCGCTACCGATATTCGTGTTGGTCAGTATGTCCATCTCACTGTCGATCTTCAGTATGTCCATCTCACTGCTGATCTTCGTGTTGGTCAGTATTTCCATCTCACTGCCGATCTTCTTGTTGGACAGTATGTCATGTTACTGACGATCTTCATGTTGGTCATTATGTCCATCTCACTGCCGATCTTCGTGTTGGTCAGTATGTCATGTTACTGCCAGTCTTCGTGTTGATCAGTATGTCCATCTCACTGCCGATCTTCGTGTTGGTCAGTATTTCCATCTCACTGCCGATCTTCTTGTTGGACAGTATGTCATGTTACTGACGATCTTCATGTTGGTCATTATGTCCATCTCACTGCCGATCTTCGTGTTGGTCAGTATGTCATGTTACTGCCAATCTTCGTGTTGATCAGTATGTCCATCTCACTGCCGATCTTCGTGTTGGTCAGTATTTCCATCTCACTGCCGATCTTCTTGTTGGACAGTATGTCATGTTACTGCCGATCTTCGTGTTGGTCAGTATGTTCATCTCACTGACGATCTTCGTGTTGGTCAGTATGTCCATCTCACTGCCGATCATCCGTGGTTTGACCCATTCTCGTACGTTTTTAGTATGACGGGATTGTAATGCAATGTCTGTTCACAAAAAAGCAACAACCATACATTATGTATTTAAGTTTATTTTGACAATATTTTGTGGTTGAAAATTTATATATATATATATATTCTTAATATACATCTATGTATGGTTATCTCTTGTAATCAGACAGTATTCACACCGCTGGTACGAGATTGAAGTCGGAATACAAATCCGGACACCATAAATGTTCATTAAGATTTTCTGAAGCCGGTGTGGTGCAGTGGATGAGGAGCTCGGCTTGTGACCAAGAAGTACCAGGTTCAACTCCTGCTGTGAATACACCGGTCATTGGATACTGCAACCCCCTTTTCAGGGGCGTAGGAGAAAGGGGGCAGCGGAGGCACGTGCCCCCCACCTCCTTTTCAAGGGGGGGGGGGGGCACAACCATGTTTGTGCCCCCCCCCCCCCCTCACTTTTCGAGTAATATCTAAAGTTTAAATAAACTTAAATAAGACATTTTAAGCGAAGTAAATCTTTTTTCTTTTATATTTTTAATGTCCGATTTTTAATCCGTAACTACAAAATTACGGATAAGGTTTTCTATTTTACTGGCGGTTGATGTATCCTGATTACGCAACATGCTCTTTAAGCTTATGTTAGTGTGATGTCATCCATTGTAAGTATTTATTATGTTTTGAATGATATTATACAAGTCCGAGATTTTGCAATAGAGTCGCATTATTGTAGTTTGCTCTTATCAGAAAGATATAAGCAGGTGTAGCCCAGTGGATGAGCCGAGCTGTTCAGCTTGTGACCAAGAGGTCCAGGTTCGACACCCGTCACCCATACCGGTGCTCTATCTTTCGGATGAGGCTCTGACTGATAACGTGTCTGACATTCAAATTGCAAGACAATTCGTCAGCAAGAACGAGCATTGTGAAGCTTTCTTTGGAAAGTATTAAAGTGTGAACATTGTAACATGATGAGCAGCCACGGACCTTTAATGTGCATACCACCCAGTTAACTTGTGCATAAAAGTGTGAAATAAAAAATAACCACACTGTAACATGTTTTGTTGCTGATTAGTAGCCATAGTAGCCACTAAAGCACTAAAAGTAAATAATTCGTCTTTTATTTAATCATTCAGTGAGAGAAATTGGAATATTGGAATAAATTCAATCTGAAGTTGTTTATGCGCTGGATCGAAAGATCTGGGCCATATTGTTTTTGTCCTGGCTAGTGGCTGTTGTAAACCTTCGCCATAACTTTTGAACCCTAAAAGATAGACTTCATATTTGGCATGCATACTCCACTAATGAAGCCCTATCAATTGACACCGGACAAGGTCAATGACATTGAGACCTTCACTGTGACCTTCGTGCTAAAAATAGCTTTTTCGGACTTTGTTGCCGCCGGGGGTGTGGTGCCTCCCCCCCCCCCCTCCCCCGACACACACACACACTTTTCACTGCCGAGCTACGCCACTGCTTTTAAAAATGTCTAGATCGGTCTATACGTCACCATATCCATGAAATAATAGTGGAGTGACGTCAAACAATCATCAATCAATAGCGAATAGATTGGTTGATTGATTGAGTGATTATTGTTTTACCTCACTCCACGATTATTTCACGTATATGGTGACGGCATCTGCCTGATGCATTGCATACAGATTTAGACCTTTGCAACGGACCCACCCGAAGCAGTGAGGGAACTTTAACGTGCCACGCCTACCGTGACACGGGACCTCGGTTTTTACTGTCTCATCCGAAAGACAGAACACCGGTGCGCCCAGGGCGGGAGTCGAACCCGCGACCTCTCGATCACGAGCCGAGAACCTTACCCACTAGGCCACACCGGCTTCAATAGGGAATAGATACTTTTCAATAATACAGACAGATTTACTTCCCGTTGGCGGTCATCTTGCGTGTCAAAATTTGAATTTTCATGCATAATTCATAATTCATAATTGTTTCCCATAGCCAATCAATGACTCGGCTAGGCAAGTGCAAGTGACGCAATATGTAACAAACAATGTTCAAAAACTACCTTGTGGGTCACGCACGCTGGGGATGTTAATTTCATTCCTTGGAATTTGTAGCCGATCCACTGATAGGCCGAAAATCGGAGTTCACTAGACAGTGACCCCTTGATGAGTTTCGCCAGATCTTTATACGCAATGGGACAAACAGATAAGCGGAGTAAAGATGTAGGGAATATCATGTAGACGTACAGCGCCAAACCATAATGTGTCCCTATACGACCGGGGTTGGGGGAGGGGGCAGGCTTGGTGTAGTGGCTTAGCGCTTGATTTACACCGCCGACGATCCGGGTTCGATTCCCGGGTTGCGCCATTATGTTTAAGACGGTGGTTACCTCCTGCTGTCATGTCACGATACAACTGGAAAATTGTTGAAAGTGACGTTAAACACCAATCAACCAACCATTCCTTTACGGCGGGCATACATAACGTAAAACCTTGTCATCAAAATACGTTGTCATGATTTCGCGGTTATACATACATAAATAAATAAATAAATAAATAAATAAATAAATAAATGTATGTATGTGTGTGTATGTGTGTGTGTGTGTGTGTATGTATGTATGTATGTATGTATGTATTAAAGAATATTTTGAGATAAGGTAGCTGGACTGTCAGAACAATCGAGAATTGCTCCAGTGATACGTGGCGACAGTGTAAGGAACAGCTATGCGAAGGTACTTCCGGCTAGATCTCGCTATAAAACTTGCGTTACTTTTCGGGGAACATGGTGCCAATCTTCTGATGGTTTTGGAAAATGAATCTGAGCGGTTCCTTAGATATTTCGTTCAACGTCACTTCATGGTGACACTCCTTTTCCCCAGTCGTCCATTGGTTTGTTCTTTTGTGTTTTCCATTATAGATTTGTTGATCGACACTTACTGCATTGTGCGTAAGCAAAGGTATCAAGGCCAAGATATGACGTTATAAAGGTACTGTATTCAAATTAACACCTGTCAATGAACTTAAAAGATGAATCACTGCGTTCAAATACTAACTCTGTACTTATGTCATTTCAAGGAAAAGGGCGTATTATGCAAGGTGATGGAAATGTATGGATGTATGGGTTGATGGGTCGATCAAGGTGATGGAAATGTATGGATGTATGGGTTGATGGGTCGATCAAGGTGATGGAAATGTATGGGTTGATGAATTAATGGATAGGTGGATGTATGTATAAATGAATAAATGAATGAATAATGGATGAATGGATGGCTGGCTGGCTGGTTGGTTGGATGAATGAATGGACTGAAAATGGTGGGATGGATAGATGGATGGATGGGTGGGTGGATAAATGTTTTTAACGATAACTTGATTGATATTGTTGAATTTACAAGCGACATTCAAAATCAATGCATATATGTGCAGTATATTGTATTATAAATGAATAAATAAACAAATACATACGTATATATATATATATATATATATATATATATATATATATATATATATATATATATATATATATATATATATATCTATATATATATATATATATATATATATCAATGAATACATGTACACATGAATAAATATATAGATAAACAAATAAATAAATTTTGAATTGACCCTTCCATTTACAGGCATAAAATGCTTAGTCGGATGTCGTCACAATAATGGATGTAATACTCCGCCCCTTAGGATCGTGTATATTCCCAGGAAACATTGAATTCTATAGAGCCTTTAAATATTACGGCAGGACTGATGTTTTGGGTGGACAATTGTACCTGTTCCTGCAAAATGACGTCAGAGACAAGCACCTTTTATATAATGACGTCATAAATTTTACGGGAAAAGTTATCATAAATAAACCCTTTCACGGTAACTGTGGGACTAACGCCCCGGGGGAAGAGTAATCACGTTCCTACGTTCGCATGCTCACAACTTAAATATGAATAATTACATGTGAATATAGAAGGACTTGGGGAAAGATCGCTATATATGTATATACAAATAGAATATAAAAAATTAATAACATAGAATATTAAGATTTTTATTTTTAAATAGTGGTTGCGATTTCTGAACATTATATACAATATGTATAATATAGTGAATAAATATATATTACTTTTTAAATAGCCTTTGTGTATTCCACCATATTTAGCAAGTCATCGTTTCATACATTTATCCATCCATCCATTCACCCATCCATCCACCCACAAATCCATCCATCCATCCATCCGTCTGTCCGTCAGTCCATCCATCCATCCATCCACCCACCCACCCACCCATCTATCCATCCATCCATCCATCCATTTGCTTGCATGATACATTCTTTTCCTTGAAATGCATAAGCAAAGACTTCGTATTTGAACGCATTGATCCATCTTTTAAGTTCATTGATAGGTGTTAATTTGAATATAGTACCTTTATGACGTCAGATCTTGACCTTGATACCTTTGCTTACGCACAATAGAGTAAATGTCGATCAACAAAATAATATTATTCAAAGCACACAAGAACAAACCAATGGAGAAGCATCACACGAGACTGATATCGAATGGAGTCTCGAAGAAGTCGCTCTGATTCATTTTCCAACACCATCAGAAAATTGGCACCATGTTCCCCAAAAAGTAGTGCGAGTTTTATGGCGAGATCTAGCGAGAAGTACCTTCGCATAGCGGTCCTTGGCGCCTCCGGTGTCGGGAAGACATCGATCATCAAACAATTCGTTCTTCGTAGTTTCTCGGAAACATACACAGAAACTTTAGAGGATCTATACAAACACCGTGTTCAGGAAACGGAATCGGTGGTGGATATTCTAGATACATCCGGCTCCTGTGAATACGATTACTTCCGGAAACAAGCTATAGCAGGATATGATGGATTTTTATTGGCATTTGCCTTAAATCAGGAAAGCAGTTTTCAATATGTGAGTGATATAAGAAGAAATATTCTGAGCATGCGCAAACACGAGAAAGTACCGATACTGATTGTGGGAACCAAAAATGATATTTGGCAGCAACGATCCGCACCCGACGACGTCACACGTGAAATTGTGAAGTCATGGAAATTACCATATTTGGAATGCTCGGCAAAGTCATACAAAAGTACATCAGCAGTCTTTGATAAGATTATTAACATGACAACTTCGGCGGAGGAATTTGAAAGAAAGTCCAGAAAATGTGGCATAAATGAGGGACGGCTGTTTATCAAGACCTCTAAAGTCGTCGATGGTGTTTTTACAGACGACTGGATGAAACTTTTCTAGACAGAACACGTGACAAATGAAGCATAACCACGTGACTTGCTCTATCATCCCTGGAACTATCACGTATTTATAGTGTAATAAACTTATATAGTGTTATAAAACGTTATAACCTCTGAAAATGCTTAGAATTGAGTCACTTTGGTTTCGTCACGTGATATCTATTTTAAAAAACTCTAATGACGCTCGTCTTCTTATTATTGTCAACAACCTATCCCTTCCCGACGACGTATGCTAAATTCGTATTGGTAGGTTTGCTACATTTCGAATATATTGTTGACTTCGATTGGATATAATGACTTTTTTTCTGTCAAGAAGTTAATTTAAACATTTATTTCAGTATAAATATACACAGCAATATGAAATTGACATATAAATAACATTAGAGAACTGAAAAACAAGTAGACTAATACTTATATTAATTTATCTCTCCATATATTAATGACATTGCAATCGGTAAGATTTGTAATTAACTGCATACTCAAGATAGAAAATTTATATACCAAAGTACAAACTGAGTAACAATAAAGATAAATGATTACAGTTGACATTGATACGCTTACAAAATCACGAATGCCAGACATGTTTACCGCAAAGAAAAGTCGTTTATGCTTTGGCGACATTTGTTGCATGACCAGTATTTAAACACACATACATGTATGTGTTTATTAATATCGCGACATTTGTTGCATGACCAGTATTTAAACACACATACATGTATGTGTTTATTAATATCTGTACAAAATGCGCATTTCGACAACTTTCTTTACGGAGGAGGAAAACAAAACAAGGTTGTGTGTCACACAAGACATGGCGCATTGCTTTAGGTAGCCATAAATATCTGTACATTGCATCAGGCAGATTAAGTCGCCATATAAGTCGCCATATGACTACAATAATCTTGATGTGACTTAAAACAAGATTGAAAAAAAATACCAAAAGCCAAAAAACGAAATGTATTTGGTGTATGAAACAAGGGAGAGAACTGTAGCTTATGATTGTATATGTTATGTTATATATATCAAGTGTTAATGGTCACTGTATAAGCAACAGTCAGAGTATTTGATTGGCTGATTTTGTATCGGTCACACTTAAACAAGAACTACACAGTTTCCATAGATACAGATAAAACATTTTACCAGAATAATGAATTTTGCGAGAGAAACAGAGTGGAGGATACAAAGAGACTTAACATGGTTGAATCGTGTTAATATTTCTTGTACCGATAATAAAATTTTACATTCAATTGAAATGTAAATCGTTCATTTTTTTAAATCTAGACGGTCACATTAACAGGCCAACTCGTCTCACCGCCGTAAGAATCGGATAAGATCCCACGGAGGAGTACGCCTCCCCTGCCGACCCGTCACACCGCCGTGAGTGTGGGATAAGGTACCACGGAGGAGTTGTCATCCCCTTCCGACCCGTCACACCGCCGTGAGTGTGGGATAAGGTACCACGGAGGAGTTGTCATCCCCTTCCGACCCGTCACACCCGCCATGAGTGTCGTATAAGGTACCACGTAGGAGTAAGCTAAGCACGTAGTTATCTAAGAACGTAGATCCTACAAGTAAAAAGAGCATTCACATCCGGGCATTGTAGTGAAACCCATACTGATGATTTAGATTACACAAATATAGACCAAGTGCACGTATTGCTCTTGTGTATTGATCTGTTTTGTCTACAGTAAATCTACCACACACGCATATGACTATGTTGTTTGTTTGTCGAAATCTTGAGTTACGGCAAACCCGAGGGAGTGAGGATTGCTTTAATGTAATAAAGTCTAGCATAACACGGGGTCTCTCTTTCTGATTTGTCATTAACGAATCGTGGATGGGATTCGAACATGATGCCCCTTGGTCATCAGCTAAATGCATTCACGACTGTGAATTTTCAAGTAAAATGAAGGCCTTCTGCAGAAACAGCAAAACAAGAAACACATTTTGACCAAAAAAATGCTTACACGGTTAGCTTATATATAATTATACAGAATGTAATAATACGGGTTTTGCAAGATACGGATCCGCTTCGAATTTTACATAGCATGAAATGTTAGGCATCCATATTCTGACATGGTATAATAATCATATGATAATTTAGATTCAGAAATCATTAAGCAATTACTGTCAATTGACAAAAGTCACAAAGATAATAATTCATATGTTTATTTATTTCTTGTATGTAAATAACAAAATGACTAAATCTCTTTTAAAAATATTTATGAAATGTGTTTTTTAAACATGCGTCATTTTCGTTCTCGAATAGTTGGTGCTGTTTTAACTCGGTTTTGGATTTTATTCAAGATATGGTTACCATCTTGTCGTATTCTTCCTCTCAGCATGACATTTTCCCGCGTCACACGATTTAAGTTATCCTTCAAGGTCAAATTTTCACTGTACGTTTCATCGTAATTTTTCCCGCGATATCTGAAAAGAAATAAAAAAGATTCTAAATTGTATTCAATATAGCAACCCGCCAATCTCCTATCAAATAACAACAACAATAATAATAATAAAAACAATAATAATAAAAATAATAATAATAAAAATAATAATAATAATAATAATAATAATAATAATAATAATAATAATAATAATAATAATAATAATAACCCCCTCCCCCCCCCCCGGCCAAACAAACAAACCTCAAAAAACCTAAAACGCCCATAAAATCCCGTGCATCCCGTCCTCCTTCCTTCTGCCCCCCCCCCCCCCCCCCCCCCCCCCCCACACACACACACACACACAATATAAAGATAGAGAAGAAGAATATAACAAAGATAGAAGAAGAAGAAGAAGAAGAAGAAGGTGATGATAAAGGTGGTAAAGATGATGATGATGATGGTGATGATGATGATGACGATAATGATGTCTTCATAATGAAAAAGATCATTATGATAATCATAATAGATTGGGGGATTGTAATTACCCTGTGAGCTCTTTTGATATGGATATGTAGCTCTCTAGGGCCATTTAGATTTTAAACTTTGAGTTCGATGTACATTCAGAAGGAGACAATTTGTTTACCGAACAGCTCTTTCACTTGGTTTGGAAAAGAGGACTCACCTTTCCATCCCGATTACTACAGATAAAGACGGGGTCAATTTAGTTCAATTCTTTATTCCTTTTATCAAATGATATAAGCCACAATTAACAGTTTGCCTTTATCTAAACTGTCGATTATACCTTTTTAGGATGTCTTTTAGAGAATTATATGCTCTAATTTCGGTTTCCGGTTAGTAATTACCCATGCAGTTCCCTTATCAGCCGGACATTCTCGAAATTGATTAGCACTTCTCCGTATATTCCCCTTATCAGCCGGACACTCTCGGTATTGATCAGCACTTAACCGTCTATTTCCCATATCAACCGGACATTCTCGGTATTGATTAGCGCTTACCCGCCTGTTTCCCTTATCAGTCGGACATTGTGGGTATTGATTAGCACTTATCCGTCTAGTTTCCTTATCAGCCGGATATTCTCGGTATTGATAAGCACTTACCCGTCTAGTTCCTTTATCAGCCGGACATTCTCGGTATTGATTAGCACTTACCCGTCTACTTCCTTTATCAGCCGGACATTCTCGGTATTAATTAGCACTTACCCGTCTAGTTCCTTTATCAGCCGGACATTTTCGGTATTGATAATCACTTACCCGTCTACTTCCTTTATCAGCCGGACATTCTCGGTATTGACTAGCACTTACCCGTCTAGTTCCTTTATCAACCGGACATTCTCAGTATTGATTAGCACTTACCCGTCTAGTTCCTTTATCAGCCGGACATTCTTGGTATTGATTAGCACTTACCCGTCTATTTCCTTTATCAGCCGGACATTCTCGGTATTGATTAGCACTTACCCGTCTAGTTCCTTTATCAGCCGGACATTCTCGGTATTGATTAGCACTTACCCGTCTAGTTCCTTTATCAGCCGGACATTGTCGGTATTGATTAGCACTTACCCGTCTAGTTCCCTTATCAACCGGACATTCTCGGTATTGATTAGCACTTACCCGTCTAGTTCCCTTATCAACCGGACATTCTCGGTATTGATTAGCACTTACCCGTCTAGTTCCTTTATCAGCCGGACATATTCGGTATTGATAAACACTTACCCGTCTATTTCCTTTATCAGCCGGACATTCTCGGTATTGATTAGCACTTACCCGTCTACTTCCTTTATCAGTCGGACATTTTCGGTATTGATTAGCACTTACCCGCCTAGTTCCTTTATCAGTCGGACATTTTCGGTATTAATTAGCACTACCCGTCTAGTTCCTTTATCAGTCGGACATTTTCGGTATTAATTAGCACTTACCCGTCTAGTTCCTTTATCAGTCGGACATTCTCGGGATTAATTAGCACTTACCCGTCTAGTTCCTTTATCAGTCGGACATTGTCCGTATTGATTAGCACTTACCCGTCTAGTTCCTTTATCAGTCGGACATTCTCAGTATTTGCTTTCATCAGCTGCCGCTGCAAAACTTGAATCTCTGCTTCTTTCTCTTGGAGTATCTTTTTCAGGAACACTGCCTGATGACTGGACACGGCCGAGGAGAGTTTGTCTTTATCTGCTGGTCTGGGTCTCTCAAACGCGAAAGTCTGTGACCTAGATAATGTCGAAGAAAATTTTAGAATCATGAAGACCAAAAAAAAAAAAAAGGAGTAAAAATCGGGGGTGGGGGTGGGGGTGAACCTGGGTCAGGAAGATAATATATTTTGTTCAGTAATTCGAGTCAACTTTTATTCATATGATCTGTGAGCAGTTACAGTGGTGAATGAGAAGGAGCTAAAGGATGGAAAGAAAAATGTAAAACTTCTGAACCAGCCGTATGACAGAAATCATAACTGAAATGCACTGTTAAAAGTGTATAAAATTGGAAAAAACCCGACTCAGGACGGTTCATTGATATGACAGTGGTCAATTAATTTCTGTGTTACCGGTCTACGGGTCCAACATCCAAGTCACTACAAAGGACATACATTTAAAAATCTAAAAATAATCCTCCATAAAGAGAACAAGGATCAACATGTTTCTCAAGTTAAGAGGTGATAAAAATATATTATCAAGTAGGATATCATAAGAGTCCAACATGTACTGTAGTATTGTACATTTTGCAACAGTTACCCGACAAATTTTATGTACCCGCACTTTTTATTTGTTTTTTTCTTTACCAGAGCCACGGTAACTCAATCGGTGTGATTCTTGGTTCGTGGTCGACAGGTCCCGGGTTCGAGTCCGCCTATGACCTGTCGTTGACGGTGCCAATGGGCACACCGGTGACATGTCTATCGGAGGAAACAGTAAAAACTGAGGTCCCGTATCACTGTTGGCGTGTTACGTAAAAGATCCCACACTGCTTCGGTTGGGTCTGTTGCAAACGTCTCCATCAGGCACACTATATCACTATATAAATGCACTAACCATTATGTAGCGTAAAACTACAATAAACAAACAAAAGATTCCTTGCCGCACTGGGTTAAGTCTTTGCCTAGCTGTACATTTCTATATAAAGCTTCAGGTACATGTCCCAGCCATGTATGTGAAATAATCGTTGACTGAACTAAAACAATAAACAATCGATATTATTATAATGTCATTATAACTGGTGTGAACTAATGCATACTAGGATTGGTGAGAGAAAACACTAGTCAAATGATTGGGCGAGTTACCTTTCCTTGGCTTGCTTTAATGGCTGAGGTGGCACCCACGCTGATTGATTCTTGTGGTCACGTGACGATAAGAATGGCTTACGAATTATTGGTTTCTCGCTTAATGTGGACTGTCAAAATATTGCAAATATTTATTCACAATTTGATATGGTTGGTAAAATGATGTTTTACGTCGCTTTCAACAATGTTTTGGTTATGTCGCGAAATGGAAGCAGGAGGTAACCAACCTCTTAAACATAGTGGTGCAATCCGGGAATCGAACACAGACCCTCGATACGGCAAGTCAAGCGCTTATCCCTACACCAAACCTGCCCCTTCACAACGTAAGTCAAATATAATGTAATCATAGGCAAAGATGTTAAAATTGATTGGTTACTCAAAACAACAAAAATAAATAAATGAATAAGAGAAATAGAAAAACGAAAATAATAATAATAATAATAATAATAATAATAATAATAATAATAATAATAATAATAATAATAATAATAACAACAACAATAATAAAGAAAGAAAACAAAATAAATAAATAAGTAAAATGCTACTAATGATAATAAATATTCAAAAGAATAAACAAATAAATGAAAATAAATAAAAAAGTAAATAGATAAATAAAGCAAGTTAGAAAGAACAGGTAATATGCTTTATAAGATAGCTGTTTACCACAATAAAATTTTCGTTTTCCTCGTGGCCTTCGTTCATCTCGTCATCTGCACTACTTTCTGCTAAAAGTGTCCTCTGTAAAACATAGCATATAATTATGTTAATCATATGGGTCTTTCATTTGCTACCATATGATATACGGTCATTCCAAACACAAGTTTCAGACCCTGACATATCCCTATATCCCTATTTATAATGGCAACCCCCCTCCCAATTAGGACATTGAGCCGAGGAATCACAAAATCCTGTATCACATGAGGCTTATTGAACGACCGTACATTCCATATTAGCATATTAGTGGCGGATCCAAGATTTCCAAAAAGAAAAAAAAAGGGGGGGGGGGGAGTGGAGGCTTGTGAAAGTCAAGTATTAGCCAAAATAGTCAGCCATTTCACACTCCGTGTTAGTATGAATGTTACATCATTCAACAATCAGAAATCATAATCCAACAATTGTCTAACCTAATCAATTGGTGACAATATATTGTTCATTCAGAAATAATTGACTTCCAATCATCCAATCAAATTCTACTTGTATGCCGCTCGATCCAATCAAATGTGGACCATAAACATTTCAGCATGTGAACATGGTATGTAGTTTATTTTAATTATCGGTAGACTTCGGCACGATTCCGGAATTAGCCGAAGTTTTACGAATTATTTTGTAGCTTACCTTCCTTAACGTGGCTTTCACCAGAGACTCGACATCAATGACCCGTCTCGTTTGCTGACTCTTCAGACCTAGAAACTATTAAACAGCAGTAAGACACAAACTGTATAGCAATGAACAAGAAATCTCATAAAAAAGAATTCAAAACAAAGTAAAAGAAAATAAGAAACAAAAAACAAAACAAAACAAAAAAACCCAAAAAAAAAAAAAAAACAACAACCAAAAACCAAAACCAAAACAAACCTAAAAAAAAAATCACCAACCCCCCCCCCCCCCCCCCCAAAAAAAAAAACAAAACAAAAAAAAAACATAAGCAAAAACAAAAGAAACACACAAAACAAAAAATTAAAAGGCCAAACAATCAAACAAACAAAATAAAAATGCCAATAAACCCAAAAATCCCCCCCCCCAAAAAAAAACAAAAAACAAAAAAAAAACCCGAAGAAAAACAAACCCCCCCCCCCCAAAAAAAAAAACAAAAAACAAACAACCCCCCTCCCCCCCAAAAACAAAACAATATGATAACAAATGAATACAAATAAACAAAACAAACAAACAAAAAATATACATATAATATTGACAATACACAACTTATCTGGGAAGTTATAAAGACGAAAATGACAAATTTCAAAAAAGCTTTTGTGTGTGTGTGTATTTTAATACATCATTACAAATGAAATAGGGTACTTCTCGAGAATCAATGCACTGTCCACTGGCTTAGCTAAGCTACAAATAATGTGTATGCTTTAAAGTTAAAATTTATAGGGCGCCAGAAGCCATTAAGGCTTTCTGACCGTGAAATATTTATACGACGTAAAATTATGCCCTTATTCTGTAAAAAAATGAACATTTTCAGTAAATATCAGGGTTGGATATTAAACCATTTCACAAGGACACTTCGATGACAACCCACTTAAATTCGACAGTACCTAACCTTTGTTGAATGTGGAAGTATTTGTAACAGTTGAATCCAAAATATTAGCGACCCTGAGTAATGAAGCAATACCATTATCATATATTCTGTTATATAGCAAAATCAAAATGTTAGAATGAGATTAAAAGTATACCGTAGTAGCTACTGTAACGTAGAGAACTGGTGCATGAATGTGAAATAATAGCGTCACTTAATCAACAGACGGAAATCTTTTGCTTTTACAAACTAATCCACGACCCGCGCAGCATTCACTTCCTTGTTCCTTTGAATATGTAACATGGACAGTGCGGGTGTTATTAATCTGTGCTCTCTCTCTCTCTCTCTCTCTCTGACGGAAATTATGTGTATGTTTGAGCATACACGCATGCAAGGTAGAAGGTGGTGTGGCCTAGTGGATAAGGTGCTCGGCTCCTGATCGAGAGGCCCCAGGTCCAACTCCCGCCGTGGGCACACCGGTGTTGTTTTTCGGATGAGACTAAAAACCGAGGTCCCGTGTCACGGTAGGCGTGGCATGTAAAGGATCCCTCACTGCTTCGGGTGGGTCCGTTGCAAAGGTCTAAATTTGTATGCAATGCATCAGGCAGATGCCGTCACTATATACGTGAAATAATCGTGGAGTGACGTAAAACAATAATCAATCAATCAATCAATCATACAAGGTAGCTACGCCACTGCTGTCAGTCCGTCAGTCTGTCTGTCGAGTCATAATTGCCTTCGCAGGAGAAACATATGTGCACTGAACACGACACCCAAGTTATAATAAAGATTACGAAAAATGGGCGATCGCTGATTTAATAGAACCCTCCCCCCACCCCACCCCCTCAGCTGAGTCTTTGTTGGTTTGGTCTGTTACATGCTTTTAATGTTCTGTGCGATAAATTGTGGGAGGTACCGAAACCACACAGGTGAAATAATCTTAATCTTGGAGTAGGTGTGGGTAGGGGTTTTTTTTTTTTGGGGGGGGGGGGCAACTGACTTAGGTGTATGACAGAAGTCACTACGGGCATGTGAAGTAAAGTAGAACAAGAATCAAAGAAACGAGGACTTCAATTTCACTAAATTTATCGGAGTTTAGAACATGTTTTAATATTTCACCTCCAAGACAGAACATCGACAGGCAAACTGTGAGATTGGAACCTGAGAACTTTCTGTGTCCTCACTGATGAAACGACGCCGACTTATTCATATCAAAGGATTCTGGTGTAAAAGATGTCTTAAATAAAAAAAGTATTGGAATACCCCCTAAAGAGCACCTCCCCCTAATCAGAACCCTTCTTCCCTTATACAACTCCCCTCTCATAACAACCCCATCCCCCTTAATCCCCCCCCCCCCCCACACACACACACACCTAAGCAACCCACCTCCTCCAAAACATGAAATAGAATGAATATATGAATTGATGAAAAACAAGGTGTTAAAAAAGTAAATGAAAAATAAAATGAAAACAAAACTAAACTAAAATCACCCCCCCCTAAAAAAAACCCCAAAATAAATAAATAAATAAATAAATAAATGAATAAATAAATAAATAAATGAATAAATAAATAAGATTCATTTGCATTTGTTTTTCCACACATAAACAAATCCGTAGGAATAAGACCAGAAGGTATGTTTGTTTTCACACGTTGACTTTAGGATAAATGGACATTTTTGTCTGAATTCGCGTAACTTTTGGAGAAATGTTGATAAAGTGACATCACTCATAAGAGAGGGATACAAAATTGCCATTTTGTATAAAATGGTGCGTCCCAGCATGCAGCAGTATTAATGCTACTGCTTTTGGTAAACAACTTTTTTATTTGTCAAGATAGGAGAAGAGGATTAAATCTGGCAATTTTCCATGAAAATTGAAAGACGAAGTGCACCAGCGTTATGACATTATGTCAACATGTAAAGCACAGTATTCAAACATAATAATAGTGTTGAACTATTTTACATAAGAGTTGCATAAAATTTTCGTAAAATTTCGGGCCTATGTTTCTTAATGACCCCGATCGATTGACATAATGGCGTCAATGATCTAGTCCACTTGACAATAGACTTACCAGGACTGCTCCTTTGGCCTTGGACCACCTTGATGTTTGACTATCCTTGGGGACAGGTCCAATCCAGCACTTGTACTTTCTGTCAAAGGCGCATTTATAACTGCACTGTAAAATATAGATCCAAATCTAATACGTAATTAATAAAATGTTATAAATATATGTAGTAAGAGCTTATATTGTACAGTCTCCTCCCCTGGAGTGGACCTCGCACGCCCTGGGATTCTATAATTGAGGACTTTTTTTTCCACATGTGCGGCATTTCTTTATCACATCACGCACGAGGTTTAATTGTTTGTAGGGGACGGTGAACGTGTTTACCTCCATATCTAACTCCTTTGTGTTTTATCTTTAATGTTATCGAAAATTAATCCGCGTATCCAGAAGGAAGGGAAGAAATAGAAATTTTTTAAAATACTTCGTCCCACCTTCCCTTTAAATTTGAAATAGATATTTTTGTTATTTTTGATTTAAGTTGTGTTGTTGTGCGTTTTCTGTGTATTATTTGGGGGATGGGTGGGTTGTTTGTTTTTGTTTGTTGGTTTTACTTACTTTCTTTCTTTTTCCTTTGTTTGTTTTTGTTTTTGTTTTTTTTTATTTGGGGTTGTTTTTTTTTTTTTTGGTTTGTTTCTTTATTTTTATGTTTTTTTTTTTTTTTTGTTTTTGGGGGGTTTTTTATTAGTCAATTAGTTTTTTTGTTTGTTTGTTTGAGTTTTTTTTTTTGTTTTGCTTTGTTTTTGGTTTATTTATTTATTTGATCGTTTATGTACTTCAGTATTTGTTTGTTTGTTTTGGGATTTTTTTCGGGGGGGGGGGGGGGGGTTATTAGTGGGGGTTGTTTGTTTGTTTGCTATTTTTTTTGGGGGGGGGTTGCTCTTTTGTGTTTTTTCTTTTGCTTTTGTAAATTTTTTATCTCTTATAATAAGTGGATGAAAACACTACGATATGTGTAATGGTTATATCTCTCCTTCAATAAGTTTATTGTGACTGCTCCTCTTCCCACCTCTTTACTCCGCTCCTACCATTAGATTGATCAGAGTTACACATGCACAACATGTATTTATAGTTCATAGGAGTTTAACATTCCAGAAATGTGAACAATATTCATCCCATATAATACAGCTACATGACTATACATTGGAATAATGTAAGAACTTATGTGCACTTTACTGTCTCTACTATAGACTGGACGATCAATCAATCAATCAATCAATCAATCAGTCACTTATTCATTCGACTATTCAATTAGTTAAGCTGTGTGATATCCAGTCAGTTGTTTAGTCAGTCAGTCATACAGTTAGTCTGCTAGTCAGTCAGACAGTCAGTTGTACAATCTCTTTGATTTTCACTCACTCAGCCAGTTAGCCTGTTTTTCAGTCAGTCATACAGTCAGTGTACTAGTCAGTCAGACAGTCAGTCATACAGTCATTTTGTCAATCAGTCAGTCAGTCAGCCTGTTTGTCAGTTACTCAGGTAGGAAGTGAATTACACAGTCATTCTGTTAGTCAGTTAGTCAATCAGTTATAAAGTCAGTCTATTAGTCAGCTAGTCAGTCAATTATGCAGTCAATCTATTAGTCAGACGGTCTGTCAGTGAGACAATTATGCTGTCAGTTTTTTAAGTAAATAGTTTTACAGTCAATTTGTTATTCAGTCAGTCAGTCAGTCAGACAATCAGTTGTACAGTCACTCTGTAAGTCAATTAGTGAGTCAGACAATCAGTCTGTTAGGCAGTAAGTCAGTCAGACAATCTGTTGGAAGTTTAGTTTGTTAGTCAGTCAATCAGCCAGGCAGTCAGTTATACAGTTACTCTGATATTCAGTCAGTCAGACAGTGAGATATACAGTTAGTGTGTTAGTCACTCGGTCAATCAGTCAGTCAGACCGTCAGTTAAACAGTCAGTCTCTTAGTAAGTCAGTTGTATACTTACGACTTTCTTTTTTGACTGCATCATAGTTTCTGTCATTGACTTCCGGGAGACATGGGATGCACGGCGGGATTGTGGGACGGAATTGCCTTTTCTTCTCTCCTCCATTTCCTATTTATAGAAAATACCATGTGGTTATATATACTTGTATATAGAAGAAAAATTGGTGGTTTCAAAAAAGGGGAGGGGTGGGGGCAGTAACTGGCCAAAGGTTTGGGAATGCTATTGTGTCCGGGGTTTCGCCCTTGTTGAAAAAAGAGAAGGCAGCACGTAGAAAGTGCTGTAGACTCTATTGTAACAAAATCGGACAAATATAATTGTGTTTGGCATATACATTGAAACTTGCATTAAAGGATTACCTCTGAAAAATCAGTGAACTGGTCGTTTAAGGCAAGTGGTCTCTGAAACCAGGTTCAGTCTTATTATGACGCCTTTAATGCATTTATTTATACGTTTAAACATGACGGCCTGCACGCATTGTTGATTAACAACAAGAATGCGCATTGCAAACAGAGTGCATTAGAATATTTATTTCTTACTTAAGGATATAGTCATTGCAAAAGAGAAGATCCCAACATAAGGCTTTACTTAGGAACTGACGATACAAAGTCACATGTCTGGATGGTTTCAGCGATTGATGACCAGCCCCATTACAGCGTGCGTGTGACATATTTCTTTTTATCTCCACTGGACCTTGGATATAATATCGTCTTCCCGAGGGACACGGAACCTCGCTTTTAATTGTCACATCCAACAGACAGAATACAGGCGAGTGTCCGGTGGTGATCGACGTTAAGACCTCTCGACGCCCAATCGAACACCTGACCGAACGAACTACATGTCCGCCGGTTCCTGTATTGAATCATTATATTGATTGACTGATTTTTGTACATCACTCCCCGATTATATAGTTACGGTGACGCCAAAGGACCCATCCGAGGCCGCGAGGGATCTAAACGTGCTACGCCTACCGTGACACGGGACCTCGGTTTTCTATTGTCTCATCCGAAAGAATGGAGACCAGTGTGCCCTAACCTTCCGGTCACGAGACAAACAGTTCATCCAATGGGCCACACTGGCTTCATATTATTGACAAAGTCTGCGGGATAAAAATAAAACCAAGTCTCTCCATCCTCTAAATATACGTGTGATCGAAAATTTCACTTTTAATTTGCTCTTTTTTATTTTCTTTGAGTCGAATATTTTTTTCGCTGAATTCTATTATTTTATTAGTCTAATTTACGTACCTTCATCAAGCCTGCTGCATGAAGTACATGTACACCTACATAGGAGGTTTTAAATATCGTCGTCTGTACGTAGCAATTCAAATAAAACACGAGCACCATTGTTATAATTATTTAATTAAAGTTATAACAAATAGTAAATTCGATATCGTTGACTGAGGAAGTCGGGAGTAATGTCGGTATATTGACTCTCCGGCAGCTTTATGATCGATTTTTATGCTTCTGGTCCGAAAATGGGAAATGTAAGAAAGAAAGGGGGGTTTAACTTTCTTAGCTTGTTATCTTGTCCATTTTCACCCTTTTTCCCACTCCCAGCTTATATTTATATGTTGAAAAAGTCTCCTGCTTCCATGTCGCGATATAACGGAAATATTGAGGGAAGTGACGTAAAACACCAACCAACCAAATCTCTCCATTCCCTCCACCGGTCATTACCTTTTCGTTCTTCACTCAATATCTGTCCCCCACCCTTACTCCTATCCTTCTTTCACTACCTACCTACCTTAAATCGAATATTCTTTATTTCCTCTCTCTTCTCCGCCATGTGCTTTAACATCCCCCTCCCGCCCCTTCTTTCCCCTCCTTAATAATCAAACAACCACTTGAAATGTCAAATGTAAAATATATTTTGCCCTTGAAGAATGAGTATCCGTAAAAACTACAGTTGCCGATCCAGGGAATATGTTGAAGACAGGGAGTGAAAAGGGGGGGGGGGGGTTATTCCAGACAAATTTCAGAGGGGGAAAATTTTTCGTTTTGTGTATTTTACAACACAGTTGAAAAAAATGTCCCAGATTATTTAACTAAAATTGCAGTGGAATATATCTAATGCATTTCAAAGTAAGTTTGATATATTCAGCACCCCTCCCCGGAGAAGTGAGAATTGTACTTTTGTATGTAACGTCATTTTCAGGTAATACATAACCTTTTTTTAAATTTTAAACCGAACGGCAGGACTAGTTCGAAGCTCTGTTGGTGGGGCTCGAATCCGGGACCCCTGTGACACTAGTCCTCGGCACTGCTGGCTAGGGTATGCTGGAGACAGAAACAAATAAAACAGGTAATTCCTGCTTTACAGACTGATGGATGGACTGATTATTGTTCTTGGGGTGGACTGATTATTGCTTTACGTCACTCCACGATTATTTCACGTATATGGTGACGGCATCTGTTTTTTATATTGCATAGAAATTTGGACCTTTGCAACGGATCAACCCGAAGCAGTGAGGGATATTTTACGTGCCACGCCTACCGTGACACGGGGACTTCGGTTTTTACTGTCTCATCTGAAAGACAGAACACCGGTGCTGGAGCTCAAGTCTCTATGTTAAGTTTTCATTAATAATTATTTGCTATTCTATGCTCCCTACAATACGTTTGATATTGTGAAAACATGCAGTATGACAACGAGCAAAATTTTATATGAAACATTATGAATTAATATACTCTTAACAAAGAGACTTGAGCAAGTCTAGTGCTTGAGTGCCCTGGTCACGTGTTAATGCCTCATGAAATGGATCATTAGGTGGGTCCACAAGGTGGGTCCACATACCTTTGAGGATAAAAAAAAAAAGAAAAAAGGAAGGGGGGATTGGGGATGTTCATTCGGACCGTCAAAGTTTGTACATAACTAGAATAGTCAAACCTAATTAACTATATAGATAAAGGGATGACAAATAGATATAAAATTATGAACAAAGAAATATATACCGAGAAATCGTCATGTTAATACAAGGACGTATTAGATGTAGGGTTGGGAAGTGGGGGGACACTTTTTTCCCCAATATTTTGCTTCTTTTGTTTATTTATTTATATTTTTGCTCTGCTTTTACAATTTTCTGCTTCTTATTTTGATTGATTGTTTTTTTTTTTATTTGCTTTTCAGTATTCTACTATGAAAAATTGTGAGCCCCTCCACCCCCTTTCCGCCCCTTTTCTTTACCCAGTTAAACCACTGTATTATAAGTGAAATGATTATGCCCAAGTCAGCAAAACATGTGACAAAGAAAATACGTGACAAAGATTTACAGATTGATATCCATAACAATCCGCTTGCTGTGTTCAAATAGAAATCAAATAAATGCCCTAAGATCAGCTCAATCGTAAATAATTTTAACCTTGACCCTCGCTTTTGTCCGTCTTGACATTGACCTCTGACCTTGCTTTTATATTTGATGGAATTAATTGTAGTTAATTGTCTCATACGAAATCAATACCTTCCAATAAGAATGGGATTACATAAACCGTAGACAACTTGGATTTGATCCTCAGGTTAGCCTTCTATTCTATGGGTTTTTTTGTGTTGTAACTCTACCCCGACTATGATTAAATGTTAGTGACGCTAACTCAGGAACGTTTCAAAACGTTTCTCTAGATAGTATTCAACCGAAACCCCTATACCGTACCAACTTGTTTTCTTATTTATATATATTAAGGGCAAGTTCAAATTTCGAATATTTGTATTTTTCTTTAAGTTGTAATGTTAATGGAGTAAATGTTTTCAATAGTAGAACTCTCCAGATTGTGTCAGCATTCTTCTTCTTCTTCTTCTTCTTAATATTATTATTATTATTATTATTATTAGTAGTAGTAGTAGTAGTAGTAGAAGTAGCAGTAGTAGCAGTAGTAGTAGTAGTAGTAGTTGTAGTAATAGTAGTAGTAGTAGTAATAAGTAGAAATAGTAGTAATAGTAGTAGTAGTGGTGGGGCGGCGGTGATGATGGTAGTAGCAGCAGCAGTAGTAGTAGTAGTAGTAGTAGTAGTAGTAGTAGTAGTAGTAGTAGTAGTAGTTGTTGGTGTTGTTGTTGTTGTACATGTATTACGTGTATTATTGTTTTTTTCTGTGAGAACGGTGGTTTAGTGTTTTGGTTTTATTTAAATTCTAGTTTTACATCAAAGTGACATAATTGCTTTATTATTATGTTTTATACGCTTCTCTCTGTGTGTCTGTCTGTCCGTCCGCCTGCCATGTATTTATTTTAGAGCTACTTTGTCTTTTTCTTTTTTAATTTTGATATATCAACCCATCTTGTGAGGAAATTGTATAAGTATCTTATCTTAAAGCTTATGTTTAATTCATTTTTCCACATTATGTTAACAGAACAAAACTTATTTCTTTTAATTTATTCGAACAACCCCCCCCCCCCCTCCCGTTCCTTTTCCCCGAGTGATAACAATATTTGATTGCAGTAAAGCAAAAACCAAGTGCAGTGTTAAACTAATAGAATGGAAATGATAATGAATTAGTAATGACAATAATGACGACGACGACGACGACGATGATGATGATGATGATGATGATAACAACAACAATAATAATAATAATAAATAATAATAATAATAAAAATAATAATAAAAGCAAAACAAAATAACACGAAACAAGCGAAGAAAAATCATGCCAAAACTGCAAATGGTTTCATAAAAAGTATTTATATATCATGTAAAGAATTTTCGTACGTATGCCTTTTGTGTGCAAGAACTTGGTGATTTGTGCCCCACACAGCTCGGTCAGATGCCTTTTCTCTTTGTATACAATAAAGCCCACCCCCCCTTCATTGTTCTAATGGTAAACCCTGTACTAATTGATACTGGAGACGCTATGCCTTCTTGAACTAACAATAGCAGAGACACTTGATTCTTACGTGCATTATATCTGGATAAATGCATCAACCATTGTAGTCCATTCCTGCATGAATACACAAAATAAGATTTATTCTATAAATAAAACCAATGTCAAGGTTGTTTTATACTGCATACTCCTCCTTATAATTTTCATCTGATTTAAAACAACCACTTCGTATTCAAGTATCGTAAGTATGTCCTTGTATCCCTAATTATTGTGGCCATGCCCCTATTATAACTGGACAGATTTCAGTGGTGTATCCTTTGTAGATGGAAGGTATGACAACAACTAGTTAGACGTGTATTATTACTTTTAACAATTCAGATACATACTAGTAGAAAAGTTAAGACTACAGAAAGGGTAACTCCTCTTTTTTCTTTAGTATCATCCAAAAAGCAAAACCTAACATTAAATCTTATTATTATTATTATTATTATTATTATTATTATTATTATTATTATTATTATTATTATTATCATTACTATTATACAATAATTATTATGGACATAACGACCGCTAAACTTTTTTTTGTCCCGTCAAGTCAGATATTCCTATTGAAAAATATAATCGCCCTTTCATCATACTTAAACTTCCAAATAAAGGCATTGATTATTTAAATTTTGTCCAAATTTTAAAACATAAGTCTGTTTTAGAGAAAATACCTCCATATTTCAAAAAACAAAGATCCGCCATGTATTTCCTATAGCTACACACCATCAATTGCATCCAAAATCTGTAATTACAAAGGGTTTCTACAGTGTCTTGATCTTAGCAACTCTGCATGCCATCCTCAATTGCGTGCATGCTCCTCATCTAATTTTATATATTCTCCCTGTGGCCATGTCATTACTGGTGATCTTGAAATTGTTAAAACACCAAATTTAAGTTAAAGGTCCAAAATACAGTGGTCCCAGATCATTCACATGGAGCCAAATTTTGAGAATATTATCTACTCATGCGAGGAATATACTACACCATGGGTAAAAAGAGAGGAAGTACAGGTCGACACTCCTTCGGAATGGATAAAATGTGTTGCAGTACTGCTGAGATCAATAATTAAAAAATTAAAAAGCTCAGTAGACACCAGATTCGAATCTATTTTCAAAGATCCGGATGTTGTCAAAGAACTTACCTTCCTCCAAGAACATTATTATTACACCAGGAGATAAAGCTTCTGATAATCATGCATTTACTAGTGATTTATTACATTAATGTTACAGCCTAGCGAAAGAATAAGCATTAAATTCAGCTCCAGGTAATCCTACTTATACTCTCACGATCTTTTCAGTTTCGGAAGTACCTGAAAATCATAAATCTGCCCTCATTACGTTTGGTTTTGACACAAATAAATTAAATTTAGAACTTTCATATATGTACTGCATTCCAAAAATCCCTATAGACAACACTTTATCACTCACTTTATTATTCCTCGAAATGTTCCACAAAATCTGTATCGATGTTATTCACAAAAATATTATCATAAATAAAATCATAGGTATTACGTAACAGTATATTCCAGAAGTGGAATTAATCAAATGTGGATCCTAAAAAATTCTAAAGAGTTATTAGAACATCTGAAATCAAAATTTTTTTTACTAAAATTCACTACATCAAGCCCTTTGACTTTTCAACTCTTTACACAACGATCCCTCATCAGAAATTAAAAGACAGATTTTCGGAAATTATCCAAAATCTATTTCCTAGTAAAAACGGAAGCTGCAAATTCAAATATATAGTTATAGGTCATGATAAAACTAAAATTTTTAACTATTAGGGAAAAAATTGATTCCAAAAATAAATATTCTGAAACAGATGCCATACAAATGTTGAACTTTCTTATCGATAACATTATTGTGGTGTTTGGAGAAAAGGTTTTTCAACAAATTATCGGCATTCAAATGGGTATTCACTGTGCCCCGCTTCTGTCCAACATATTCCTTACTCATACGAAGCTGAATTCATTCAGTCTAACCTTAGCATCACCTATCGAAGTGAATTGGAGGTCAAAGAAACCACAGAATGTAGTAATTGTACTTCGTATTTAGATATTATGTTGTCTTAGACAACGGTCAATTGAACACCTCACTCTATGACAAACGTGACGATTGCAACTTTCCTTTCACAAACTTTCCTTTCATAATAAGCAACATTCCATCATCGCCCGCAGAAGGCGTATTCATATCTCAGTTAATAAGTTATTCCAGAGCATGTTCAAATAACAATGATTTTGTTCTGAGAGCTAGGCGACTTTCTGATAAGCTACTCAACCACGGTTATATATGTGCTTGACTAACAACATCACTGGGGAAGTTCTATGGTCGTTACGAGACTCTTATTACAGAATATGCTATCTTGTTATTCATAATTTTGAATGATATACTGGACTGAGACCTATTCCGATCATTTTACATAGATTTGACATCTTCTTTACTAGCAGGTTACCTACTTTGACTTCTCCAGATATAAATATATATGGAATTTATACAATTTGACTCTTTCTACTGGGTATATGTGACGGGTGTTGCTAGCAAGCAGAAGATGCTCATTCCCCCCAAGCTGAACTCACTCCATAAAGGGGGTTCACATATGCTCTTCAAGTGGACATTTTTCGCTGTTTTCTATTTGGTTTTCATTTTTACTGATTATGTATGTCCTTGAGTCAAATAGCTGGTCAGATGAGGATCATCAGCCCAGGAAGGCAGCCCATCTAGAAGAGGAAAGCTTCGAACAAAACAAACCCGGATAGGCTGAATTCGTTAACAAGGGATTGTGATCGTCTAAGGGAGAAAACCCTGACAGAAAACCGATCCTTCAGGTAGAAGGTTGGGCGTAGGGTAATCACCCAGCATTAAAAAAAGACTTTGATTACAGAAAACAGAAGCAGAGCAAATCTTATCAATAGTAAGGATGCTGTGTCCTTCCGAAATGACATGACGCACCTGAGTGAAAGCCGAAGCGAAACTCAGAGGCCGACAAGGAATTAGTACACCCTAATGTATGTCCCTTGGATTCATGAATTTCGGACTTATGGTTGGATTTATCCATCATCTTTACATTATTATTATCATTACTCTTTTTATTACTCCTTTCGACTGTACCTGCATGCTAAGCTGGTAAAATGTAACTCTTGACACTCTAGGTATCCAGACCGTGATGATTCCGGCCAGAGTCCAGTGTTACGATGGATGGACTAGGCAGTATAAAGGATTCCTGTCAACAGGTCCTGGAGGCCATTTTAGGAATGAATACATTTGCATGGACGAGAAATCCCAAGCAATATATGGAGGTAGGTAAAATGACAATGGCGCTCTTATTTTCCCAGTGAACTACAAATCCGGATCTCTACCATGTCCACCATATACAGATGGAGACACTGCCTCGTGCGTGGTATGTTCTCTGTAATGATACAATAAATACACTTGCATTAGCAAGTCAAACAAGGAACACATTACCCTCAATATCCGTGGTTTGAATTTCAAGTTTTCGTATTTTTCTGTTATATATAATATATAACATTTTATTATCTGTTGTTGCCTTATTTGATCTTCTTCGTTACTTTATATGATTAATCAATCGATTTATTCTAGCAAAATATTAAATGAATTCATGAAATTTCATTAATCAGAATTTGGTTTGTAGTTTTAGAAATTAAAAATAAAAACAACTACTGAATTTAATTAGTAATTGAAAAATGGATCAGGTTATTTTATGAAGTTACTAAAAACGCAATATTGATGGTGACCTAATTTCAAAATGAGTCATTCAAGTGATGAAGGTGGTATTTCATGTTGATCTGCATTCATCATGTTTCCAGTGTTTTATCGATTTCGTGTGATCTGTATGCTTAAAAAGTCCACGTGAGCTGCTATGTAAGCCATATTAAGAGGTGGTTTGATCTCCGTAGTGTATGCCACAGTAAAAGCGATTCGTTTTAAGTTACATGCATGTTGAATTCCATCATAATGGGGGACTCAATAAGGGCAGTCCAGTGGTACGAGGGATGGACAAGGCAGCACCAAGGATTGCTGTCAACAGATCATAAAGTCCTATTCAGGAATGAAAACATTTGCATGGACGAGAAATCGTAATCAATGTATGGAGGGAAAAACACCCTTGAATCCGGGGATCGTTTTGTAAAGCTGTAATATTTATTATTACACGTAAGGTGGTGTCACTGGTGGACTGATGGTTATATAATAATAATAATAATAATAATAATAATAATAATAATAATAATAATAATAATGATGATAATTTAGAACCGGCCTAGTGGTATCGCGCTGGACTCCTGGGTCCGGCGCCATAAACTGAGAATATACTTAAGTCATAATTTCATATTCTTTTGTTCATCAAATGAATTAATGACTGTGATTTGGATTTTATTTAGTTTTATTCTATTGATGAATAGAATTTAACCATTCTGCATGAGAATTTATTTGGTCGTTTGATAACGGAATAAATTAAAATGAATTATTTGACTTAATTATTTTCTCAGTTTGTGGCGCCGGACCCTGATCGGCACCCGCTCTGGTCATGCCGGTGTCCCGTCTTTCGGATGAGACAGTAAAAACCGAGGTTCCGTGTCGTGGTATGCATGGCATGTTAAAGATCCCTCACTGCCTCGGGTGGGTCCGTTGTAAAGGTCAAAATTTGTATGCCCCGCATCAGGCAGATGCCGTCACTATACACATGAACTATTCGTGATGTGACGTTAAACAAAAATTAATCAATCAATCAATCAATATTCTAATGCACTTTGTTTGTAACACGCGATCTCATTGGCCGTCGGATTTAAAAACTGCAAGGGTATTCACGATACCCCTGCAGTTTTTGATATGACGTCACGATACGTAGTTAATGTTGCTAATTATGTGGTTGATAGTGGAAGTGATGTTGTAATAATTCATTTTAATGTCCTTTCATGTGTACAGTGTTTTCTCCTGGACACTTGATCTCACTTCAATGTATCCCCCAAAACCTAAATTATCCGATAAGGGCATCCATGCATACCATACTTCAATAAAAATACTGACCTGTTATGATGTAAAGATTATCAGCTTTGGGCTTCCATAAAACCCTTTTTGTTTGATATCTGGGAAAAGTCTGTGACGGGCTAGAAGTACTCCGTACAGATTAGAAATGGAGCCTCCTATGAACAGAAAAATATTCACGTACTATACTTTATCGATAGTTTTACTGAATGGCTAGTCTCACTCGCCATGAATGCTCTTAACATACAGAGGGCATAATTCTAGTATCGGCGGCATAATGAAAATTCAGTAAAAAGAAGAAGGTCTGGTGTAAGTCCTCTCATATCATATGGAGAAAAATTGGAGAAAAAACATCTATTACCATGACATGAGTGGAACAAGAATCTAGTCAATGTGATTGTCTACTTTATGTCATCATTTTATATAAAGTTTATATTTTGATGTTGTGTTATCCTCTTGAAAAGAAACTTTCTCAATCAAGTTATCGTATGCTCTGAAGACAGTCATTCCGCAGGTGACATTGGCCATCAGGGGGACACTACCGTCAGATATTGATTTCAATATGTGCTTTTTCCACCTGAAGCGCGTACATGTTTTTCAAAGCCTGGGTCTGGCGCTATAAACTGAGAAAATACTTAAGTTAATTATTTCATTTTAATTAATTACTTTATCAAACAATGAAATAAATTGTCACGCAGAATGTTTTAATTCTATTTATCAATAGAATAAAACTATATAAAATCCAAATCCCGGTTAATAACTCATTGTTGAGCAAAATAATTTGAAACTATGACTTAAGTATATTCTCAGTTTACACGCCGGACCCTGTGACAGTTTTCAAGAGAAAATTAAAGACATCTGACAAAGGTGTTTGACAAAAATCACCAAGGACATGTACACAAAATGATAATAGAACAAGAAACACGGAAAAACATTACAAAAATATGGGAATGTGCTCCGGTTACGATACCGACTTAGGACGGTAAATTGAAAGTAACAAACGTCATTCAGTTGGTGTGGTTAACCGGTTTACGGGCGACCACTTTCCCACTCACCACAAACGAAGCACAATAAAAGGACACACATTTGAAATAACAAAACAAACAAATAGAATTAAAAACCATTGATACAACAAGAACAACAACAACAAAAACAACAACATCAACAACAATCATCAACATCTTCATAGTAATAAAATGATTAAAATTAAAATAATGTATTCACGTATCATATATAGTCTATTGGCATGCTGTGACACTTTTTATACAATATTAGCTCCGTTCCCCATTGGTAATGACAATTTCCGTGTTATACATATATTAGAGTCTAAGATGAGAACAAGTGGTTGTTGGCAGTCAGGAGAAGTTCACTCCCCTAGCGTACCTGGTCTTCACGTAGACAACTGTCCATATTGATAAATCCTGATTGGTAGAGAGCTACTGTGACGTTAAACGTGTGTAGTACATCCAAGACACACGTAGTAGTAGTACATCCAACGCGTCTGGTCAAAAATGAAATAAAACAATCAGTTAGAGTCATGTATACCCAGAATTTTCTCCTAGCTAAATGTCGGTATGCTTTCAAGAAAAGGAGACTTTGCTTTCCGCTATCAACTCATTTAATCTTCTTTGATTTTATGACCAATCTCTATAAATACGCTAATGAAAATAGTTCGCATCAATAAAAATCGCTTGAACTCTATATGTTATCAAAAATACACAGCTTTATTGTTTAAATGGTAGTCCCTGTTTTAATTAATATTGGATTTGCGATTTCATCTAGGACCAACTTCCAAAGTCTAAGTTTGTTTTATACTGTATCATCTTCCTTATTAATGTCCTTGTATATCCTGATTTAAAACAAACACTTCAAATTGAGTATCTAAAGCAGGTATTTGTATATCAGTGCGTTATTGAATTGGCCCTGTCCCAAAATCATCATCACAGATTTCAGTGGTGTATATTCCCTGTACAACATCTCGTTCCACATATATTTATTACTTTTTATAATTGCAATACATACACACTAGTAGAATAGTTAAGCTAAACCAATGGCGTTTTCGATTAAAAATCAATCAAAAAGCAAACACTGGTGATAATCCTGAATGTAAAACAAAAACTTTTCTTCTTCTTCTTATTATTATTATTGTTGTTGTTGTTGTTATCATTTTTGTTGTTGTCTTTGTAGTTGGAGATATAAAAATAGGGGAAATTTTTCTTCTTTTGTGTTTTGATGCAGGAATGCATTACAATAGCTGATGTATTTATTAGAATTTAGGAGGGAAGTTTATGAAATGGGAGACAGCTGGTTTATATCCCATTGCAACGTAACATTTATACAGAATGATAAAGATGTATAATTCATTGCAGTTTTTCAGTACAAGAAAAACAACATAACAAATGAAACGATTTACTTATCCGTTTTCACAAAATTTGGTTAAACAACAAATAAAACTTTCATTAGTAGTCAGTAATGAAGAACAACCTTTTTGACGTCTTTTCTTCCACCTGCTGTTATCTGGTCAATCAAAGCACTAAAATCTATCTCCAAAGCAGAGTTGTCGTTCTTTTACAATATAAACACCTCTCTGTTTTCTTCTCGTGTTTTACAAGATCCTTATAAGATACCATTTTTTAAATCAAATAGTTAACTTTTATCTCCATTTTTAAATTTCAAAGTAAAAACTGAAGAGGGACCAATGGATTAACCGTATCCCATAGTCCATGGAATAAAAAGACAATATCATGTACAGTGTCATATTCAGATAAATGCCATCCTCCTCCTTCCCTCAAAATAATAAAAAAAGGCGAGACCAGGTGCCCGGGAGGAGTAAGAGTCCCCTGCTTGCATAAAACACCAGTCGCAAAAGGATTTTCGTTACTATAATGGGTTTAATACTCTTTACAGGTAAAATAAGCTGTAAATACCTGTAGCACTATATTTTTTTCGCGTATAGGCGGTTCTTCGGCTTTAATACTATTCACGATATTGGTTTTTTATTCCACGGACTATGAGATATTGTTAAATCTTTGGTACTCTGAGATAGAAGTCGTGTCTATGTGTCCAGAATCGTGTTTGTCTTCTATTTCTAACTTCGGTGTTTGTTCCCCGCGGAGGATTTGAAGTGTTATACCCTTTTCCTGATGTTATGTGGCTGTGACACTTTCTACACAGTGTTTGTTCACATCCATGTATATATACAGTGCAGAATTATATTGTTTCGTCTTTTTGTCAGGGCATTCACGGCGTGTGTGGCTAGCCAAAACAGGAGACGTTCACTCCTCCCGGGCAACTGGTCTCACCTCTGAATTTCAGGGGTCCGTGAATGTCCACTGTGGTGCATTGTTGTTGGTGCCATGGTCATGTGACACCAGTTATTTTCGTATTTTATTTCAACTGTTTTCTTGATTTTCTTCTAGCCGGGGGCCAGGTAGCGCAGTTGGTAGCGCACTCGCTTCTCACCAATGCGACCCGGGTTCGATTCCCGGTGTGGTACGTGAGATGGTGGGGCTGTCACCAACCTGGCTTCGTGGGTTTTCTCCGGGTACTCCGGTTTCCTCCCACACAAACGACACCCTTACGCCAAGATCCGTGCCAACGAGCAAGATTTATATAAGTTGTTAACTTGTTTCTTAATCGTTGTAAAATAAATAAAGTTTAAATTTTAAGTTTAAATTTAAAATTCTAGCCGGAATTAAAGAGTGTAATTAACTTTTTTTATTTTATTTTTTTATTATTAATGTTTTTTTATTTATTGATCTATAAAAATAATTATTATTATTACTATTATCTTTATTATTGTTGATTTCAATCAAACCTATCCTGTAATGTATAATTGAACCCCGTCCCTCTTTTTCTCATTCCATTCCCTTCCCTTTCGAATGTCCTTGGATGCTCAGCTGATAACATGTACCTCTTGACCTGACACTATGACGTGGTGTATCTTTATAAAAGTGTACACTCAACTTATATTTTAAAACTTATGAGTGTAATACTTATCAAGTTTCCTATACATCATAAGGAACACTTCTCGTAAAAAGGAATATACTTTTCGATGCTTGTCCACTCGCTTACACTTCATACCATACACTTCACTTCTACAGAAAGATAATTTTCGACGAGAGAAGTCATGGATACAAAATGTCTCCTGATAGCTATTTTGTCTATTATTTCTTTCGTCAGTGCCAATTCATGTCAGTTAGATCTACAGTCTGTTTTAAAAAATCAAGATACTGTTCTGAAGAAAAATCAGGATGACCTTCTGCAAAACCAAGCTGCAATGCTCGACAAGATCAATAAAATCAGCATTTCTGCGGTTTACTGGGACCAAGTGAACGAAAAGCTCAGAATGAAAATAGAAACGCTCGAATCCAGAGTGACTAAACTCAGTCAGGATGTGGAGAATCAACGGGACGAAACGGAGCAAGATCGGTTGAAATTGGAACAGAGAATGACTGAACTAGAGTCGGAGGTCAACATTCGGAGAAATCAGGGAGGAGGTAAGACTATTAGTGGGAAGCATGCTGCAATATTGTGGGGTTTTTTATTTCGTCAGAGCAAATACACACACACACACACACACACACACACACACACACACACACACACACACACACACACACACACACACACACACACACACACACACACACACACACACACACACACACATATATATATATATATATATATATATATATATATATATATATATATATATATATATATATATATATATATATATATATATAAATCCAAAAAAAATGTGATAGCATGTAGAGTTCATTATCCACTATTTCTTTTTTGCTTTTCGCATTTTTGATTTTCTTCTCCAGTAAATATTTCATAGTCCTTACCTAACTGTATGGGTTTTTTTTTTTTAAAATCCTGATTGCTTGGGGTGTGGATCCAAGGTACAAGGACCTAGGGATCATGTCATATTTCATATTTTCACACTTTTATTACATGACTTGCACGTTTAACATTTTGTCTTGATAAACGACCGGATATGTTCAATCATAGCTTGAAGTTATACACCCAATCTGATTAAAACCATATCTTTATTCCGCATTCTGTTTGTCCCATTGCGGATAAAGATATGGCGAAACTCCGTAAGGGGTCATGTTCTGGTGAACTCTGGTATTCAGCTAATCAGTGGATCGGCTACAAATTCCTAGGAATGAAATTAACATCCACGGCGTGCGTGACCAACAAGGTAGTTTTTGAACAATGTTAGTAACATATTGCTTTACTATCACTTACCTAGCCGAGACATTGATTGGCTATGGGAAATAACGGTTTCGGTGACTGAAACGTCATCAGAGTTCACCAGAACATGACCTTTTACGGGGTTTCGCCAGATATTTATCCGCAATGGGACAAATACAGAAGCGGAATAAATATATGGTTTTAACAGTTGTCAATTATTTATTGATAAATTTTTCGTCATGACTTTTTTCCGCCGGGGGTGAGGTAGAGGCGTATCAAAGTTCGCGTTCTGGTTTTTTCCCCTTTATATGCATCTATATATATTTCATATATTTATATTAGTTCGGAAATAAAAATTTAACAGACATGTATGTCTCAATTAAAAAGAAAAAAATACATTAGCAACCCCAGGGAAAAGGAAATGGGAGGGATGGGGATTGATTTTGGGATCATTTTATCTCAATTTCAGATTTTTATGGATTGTGAAGAATTTTGATAGGATTGAAACATGTATGTTAAGGAATTCTACGAAATGTTCTCTTATCACTAAGATTATTCCAATGGTAGTTAGCTTTTTTAGGATGGCTGATTGGTATTTTACGTCGCTTTCAATACGCAGTAACGTTAAGGCACTCCACGACGTCATTGACATTATATAGTCTACATTGAAAACCGTGTAAGAAATAGATTAAAGATTATTTCTGCAAATATGGTAAAATGCAAATTGTTAAACAAGTTTAATTTTTTACACATTTAAATTTTATCCCTAGTTGTTTGCGATCGTGTGACTGCTATATAGAGCACATGTAGTATTAACAACAAACATTCATCAAGTGCAAGGGCATATTGTCCAATTTGGTAATAAAATTTTGTTGTAAATAATAAATGGAAACCTATCAATAATATGTATAGCTGTGCCAGTCTTCTAAGAGGCGTGATTGCGTATTAATACCGCGATGAAATTGTTGAATGGTGTAGTCTTATAAGACATTGTCTAATTAAATTGAAATTCTGTTGGTATTTTAAAATCTAAAAGTTAGGCCCAGCAAGACGCATTTCAAATAGATATAGAACAGTCTTTATGTGAAATTACACAACAAACAAAGTTGAGGAAAAGGCATGTTGATTGTTGCAGTGTCTCTCGCTTCATATAATGCACTGGTCCATAGAGAAGTCACAATAACGTCATATTATGTTTTTGCGGGTTTTCTGCAACATTATATAATTGTGTATTGCCTTCACACAACTGCGTATTTTTTTAGTTATCGCGCGACATGGAGGTAGGAGATGACCAACCTCTTAGACGTAGTGGTGCAATCCAGGAATCGAAACTGAATCGCCAAACGCTTAACCGCTACGTCAAACTTGCCCCTAAGTGGTAGATACAGAGGTGAAATTTGGGAAAAGGATTACACTATGAACACATTCTGATACTCTTCCAGTTCCCTGTGTTCTTAAAATACCCCGATGAATGATGATTAATGCTATTCTTATATCTCTTTGAAGGCTCTGTGTTTGTCAGATGGGGACGCAAAGATTGTCCAGCAAATACAAGTCATATTGTGTACACAGGTAATTCTTTATATATATAATTACCTTTATTTATTACATTTCTTACATTGTATCAATTCCTGAAGGTTTCAATTTGTAGGTTTCAAAATTACATTAAATGCCAGAAATGTGTATTTTCTGTCCCGGAAGTGGAATTTCCGGATTACGGGAACCAGGCATAATGGTACACCACTGTAAATGGAAGAAAAATCAGTATTAGAATTTTCTGTCAACAGTTTATCATACATTTGATTTTTATATGTGAATGGTACTCCTCGATGGTTCTTGACTCCGATGACTTAAGGTATGTGTGACCATGGGATGCTTACTTCTACATGACACCTGATCCGCCAGACCCACGGCGTGTCTAACACGTCGTGAGAGGTTACTCTTCCATTTCACCTGATCACACCGACTCACAACGGGTGTGACCAGGGGATGCTTTGCAGGGGATGCTTACTCCTCTATGAAACTTTATTCCATTGCAGGTGATGAGTTATAAAGGGGATGATATACCCATCTCCCTTCGGCGCTTTATCCGAATGACTCATGGGTGTGACCAGTAAGCAGGGATTTTTTTTCCCATGAGGAGCAGGCATGGTGTAGTGGTTAAGCGCTTGGCTTGCGGCGCCGACGATCCGGGTTCGATTCCCGGGTTGCGCCACTATGTTTAAGAGGTTGGTAACCTCCTGCTTCCATGTCGCGATATAACTGAAATATTGTTGAAAGCGACGTAAAACACCAATCAACCAACCAACCAATCTTTCCCATGACACCTAATCCCAATGACTCACGTCGTGTATAACAGGGGATTCTTGCTTCATGGCACCATGTTCCATTGACTCACGGCAAATCGGCAGGGGATGATTAACTCTTCCCTTTTTTTGACATTTGATCCCACTAATTCACGGCGTGTATGACCAGTCAGCAGAGGAACTTTCCTCCATGCACCTTTTCGCTCGACTCACCGAGTGTGTTCCTATTTCTTGGGTAATGAACCCCATCCCTTTTGCACCTATCACCACTGCCTCTCACAGTGGCACCTGACTCGACTATCTCATGGCGGGGGTGATTAGTAGGCAGGGGCTACCCATTTAGGACCATACTGTGTTCATATCTCCACTCGGGGACATCACCAATTAGATAAACTCGAAACAGAATGCATGACGTTTCTTTCAAGACTTAACAGTATAAAAATAACTATAATGGAAGCGCAGTTAATGCCCATAGTAATCACAATATCCCAATTGACTAATATAAATACGATATGATGGGAATCTAGAGACATCACCATCTAGATAAGGGAAACAGTACCAAGTACCATAATGTATACAACATTAGGGTTGAGCTGATTTGTTTTATATGGTTTCAGGTTTGGTAGGGGGTTCAAGGTATGATGTAAAAGGAGGAGGTTCTAACTTTCTTTGCTTGCCAAAATTGCCACAACAATTGAGCAATCTTCCGAGTAGAAATGCGGCTTTTCTCTATGGAGGAGAGTATGACTCTAGTGATTTTGGTCCTGTGAACGGGGATGACGTACCATGCGCTGTGTGTCGTAGTACTCTCGGCATTCAGACTGTAATGATTCCGGCCAGAGTCAACTGTTACAATGGATGGACAAAGCAATACAAAGGATTCCTTTCAGCAAGTCATAAAAGCCATTTCAGGGCTGAATACATTTGCATGGACGAGAAATCCCAAGCAATATATGGGGGCAGGAAAAATGACAATGGCGCTATTATTTACCCAGTGAGCTACAAGTGTGGACCTCTACCATGTCCACCATATAAAGATGAGGACACTGCCTCGTGCGTAGTATGCTCTCTGTAATGATATAATAAATACAGTTGCACTAGCAAGCCAGACAAGGAACATATTATGCTCAATATGATTGGTCTAATTTTCAAGTTTTCGTATTTTTCTGATATATATAATATATGATATTATATTGCCTATATATTATATATAATTAATATTGCCTATGTATTATCTATACCATTATATTGCCTATATATTATATGTAACATTATATTTTCTATGTTGCTTTATTTTATCTTCTACATTACTTTATATGATTTATTAATCGATTTATTCAATCTGAATAAATTTTCAATAAATTCATGAAATTGGGCCGGATTTTTTTTTAATCAGAATTTAGTGTTTAGTTGTAGAAATTAAAAATAAAAACAACTTCTGAATTTAACTGATACTTGAAAACTTGAAAAGGTTAGTTTATGAAGTTACTAACAACGTAATATTGATGGGGACTTAGTTTCAAAATGAGTCATTCAAGCCAAGAAATAGTATTGCATTCATCATGTTTCCAGTGTTTTATCGATTTCGTGTGATCTGTATGTTTAAAAAGTCCACGTGAGCTGCTATGTCAGCCATATTAAAAGGTGGTTTGATCTTTGTAGAGTATGCCACTGTAAACGCGGCTTGTTTTAAGTTACATGTATGTCGAATATGGTTTTTTAACGAAAAGTATTTTTACGCCGAAAGACGTGGTTGGACACCTTCTCGGATAACTCGTGTGGGTTGCATCCCTTAAAAAAAAAAAGAAAGAAAAAAAAAACACCCTTGGATCCGCAGATCCTTTTGTAGTGTTCTAATATTTATTATAATAAGTAGGGTGGTGTAACAGCTGGTTCCCTAGGGCATTTTAAGTCTATGTTACAGTAGTAGCGGATGTGAAATATATTCTTAAAATTTTCAGTCAGGATATTTTGTAAATCACTCTAAAATTAAGGGTATCTCCCTCAATGCATAGCTCTGTCCCTAGACTGCGTCTTTGATTCACAGGTAAGTATATAGCATGTATCTGTGCTTTCTCACATCAGTTGTGCAATCTTCAGGTTGCATCGTAAAGATGGTGGATAAATTCAAACCAAGTCCGAATCAAGAAACCAAAGGACACACAAAATATGTATATCTATTTGAAGAGTATATAAAAGTAAACTGGGTCACGTGAGCGAGGACACGGTCAATCTTAGGTATCTGCAGAGACGACCAATCACTAGCTTGTCACGAAGTTGGTGCCATTACAATGACACACTGGTCAAAGCCCTGAGGTGTAGTCGTTACCATATAATGATGACAAGACAGTCACGTATGGGGTGTGGCAACATTTAACTATATAAAAGAGAAGACAGAAGAGATCACAAATCACCAAAGACAAAATATAGCTATAGTCAAATAAACACAGAACACGACATTACAAAAATATCTGGAGCCACCTGATCTCAACTATCCTCTTCAAGAAGATATTTTTCGTTATTTTCTACTTGGTTTTTATTTTTACTGGGTCCGGCGCCTTAAATTGAGATATACTTAAGTCAAAAATTTCATTTTAATTTATTTCACTATCAAATGTTCAAATAAAGTTTAATGCAGAATGCCTTCTATTTATCAGAAGAATAAAACTAAATAAAATCCAAATTCCACTTATTAATCAATTGATGAACAGAAGAATATGAATTTTTGATTTAAGTATATTCTCAGTTTATTGCGCCGGACCAAAATTTTGTATGTCTTCTGGTTTCATGATTTGGATTTAACCATCATCTTTGCATTCTATATATTCTGATATATATTCTTAGTGAGGAGAAGAGATCTGACCAAGATGTCTGACACAAATCACCAAGATGTCTGACATATATCACCAAGATTTCCGACATAAATCACCAAGGACATGCACATTATATAGGTTTATAGCCGAATGAACACATACACGAAGAAGCAAAAAATAAATAAATTAATTAATAAATAGACACGACATAAAAAATATTCGATTGTACTGCAGTTAGGATACCGACTTAGGACGGTCAATTAAAGTAACAAATGTCACTCGATTGGTGTGTTTATCCGGTGTATTGACACCCAGTTTCATTATCCTTCCAGAAATATACAGAGTTTGGTTTCCAAATTAACAAAATTGTCTCAAACCTAGAGTGGCTCAATGGCCACGGTGCCCGGCTCTTGAGTAAAATGTTCGACTCAAGTCCTGCACACTCTCAGTATTCTGTGTTTTGGTTGAGACAGTAAAACCCGATTTCCCTTGTCACGGCTGGCGTGGCACGTAAAAGATCCCTCATTGCCCCGGATGGGTTACATGAAATAATTGTGGAGTGACGTTAAATAAATAAATAAATTAATAAAAACACCATTCTTTCTATATTTGCATATGATATCACAGGCGTTATAGTGTTCCGGAGAGAATAAAATATTAAAATTAGAGAAAAAGATGAACATTTAAATAGAAATAGGATGGATTGTATATATTTTACGTTTATATGTATATAATGATTTATTACACATTTATAATATATATTTTTATATAGACTGTGCACTTAATGTATTTATTTAATTTTCTACTTAGCATTTGTACGAATGAAAACATACATAAAATTCTGATAATATTAGAAGTACTGACAATAAATAAAATGTGAAACGATTTCTTAGATGTAATATTCCAATCTCTGGGGACATTATGAAGATGTGTCAGAATGACAAGTTGTCACATTTTCAGAAATATTTGACACCATTTTACTCTAAGCAGGTTTCCAAAACGTGTCAATCAAAGTCATAAAAACAACCCATCACTTATTTTAAAACACAGCAAAATATAAAGAGGATAATAATACATCGGATTCCTGTGATTTTTTTGTATTCTATGTGCTGACGACACTTTAGAATTTTGTTTTAAGATAATGCATCAAAGTTCATGAGTCAAGTGTTCCATCTCGTTTAACACAAAATCAAGGTCAGCTTTATTAACATTCTGATTCGATATGACGATACGAAAGAAATTTGGCAGCGCCCCTAGTGGCTGATAGGTCACCATCATAGAACCTTTTTCCATCATGGCTGCTTTTAATTTTGGTGCGATCTGCAATCGACAACAGAAAATATATAGCTAAAGATGTGTATATGTAATATTGGTACATGGAAACGAATAATAGAGGCCAGTTGTACATGGAAACGAATAATAGAGGCCAGTTGTACATGGAAACGAATAATAGAGGCCAGTTGTACATGCGTTCACTTATGTTTATATTAAACTTTTATTGCGCATTCACCGATAAGAAAGGCAAACAATAAGTAAACTACGAAAACTCACCTAAGGATTAACCACATTTCAAAGTCCATCAAATAAAAGGACAATATTATGTAAAGTGTCATATTCAGACAAAAATAAATTTAGGTGAGATCAGGTCCCCGGGAGAAGTAAGCATTCCCGGCATGCATGAAAGAAGCCTAAATATGTTAAAACTGGGCCCTTACAATTGCTGTGATCAAAGTCGTCGTATTAAGTGAGATATGGCGGTCTAAAACGTGATGTTTGTAAACAGAATGTTTACAACCAACTTGTCACGTGATCTAATTCGGAAGCATCATCTTGGAGGGCGAGGTAAATAAACTTGACGAGTAATATTAAAAATCTGCATTGTAGGTTGTATTTACTGAAATTAGTTTTTTAGTCTCCCTTAATCTTATTTATTTTATTTAAACTGCGCATGTGCGAAGTCAGGTTATGGTTGTATCTGTGGAATACCAGCTTTATTTACGAAATATTTTATTTCTATTTTGATAGCTCCCAGGGTTTGAAGTAACACAAAATGTTGTCAACGCAAAGTTGATAACTTCAGACATACGAGAAAAATACAGTATTTCTTTTACATGCCCTCATTTTAAAATTATACCGAATTGTAGGGTATACAACTTTAAACTCTCAATAGGTTAATAAGAGTTGGAACCAGTTCATGACTAACCGTTGTTTATATATAAAATTTAATAAGTCTAATATATTGTATAATGGAGGAATAAGAATCTCCTGACGACGGTTCAAGCCCGACGCAATGCTATAAGTCGAATTAAAATAAAATCAAAGTCATATTCACATACCTGTGAAAAACCACACGTAATGATGGATAATATAAGAATAATTAATTTGGACATTCATAATGTTAGAGTCTCGTAACATAATCATCAATTTTATGATTGAAAAAAGATGAAGCAAAGCAAAAGAAAAAATAAAAGAAAAAAAAAAGAAAAAAAGAAAGAAAGAAAAAAAGGATAATAATAAATACATGCATACATAAATAATAATAATAATATTGATTGATTGATTTTTGTTTTACGTCACACCACGAATATTTCACGTATATGGTGACGGCATCTGCCTGATGCGGGGCATACAAATTTTGACCTTTGCAACGGACCCACCCGAAGCAATGAGGGATCTTTAACGTGCCATGCATACTGCGACACGGGGCCTCGGTTTTTACTGTCTCATCCGAAAGACAGAACACCGGCATGGCCAGAGCGGGATTCGAAGCCCGGCCTCCCGATCAGGAGTCCGACGCGATACCACTAGGCCACGCCGGCTTATAATAATAGTAATAATAATAATAATAATAATAATAATAATAATAATAATAATAATAATAATAATAATAATAATAATAATAATAATAATAATAATAAATTAATAATAAAATAATGATAATAATAATGATAATAATAATAAAAAAAAAAATAATAATAATAATAATAACGAATTGCATATAGCAAAACGCAGATAAAATCCACATATATGCTTCGCATTCTCTACAGGCTCAGTTATGACGAGCTAAGATTTGCAGAACAGATGTTCATATTAATATAACATATATTCTGTCAATTATGTAAATTTTGACATTAATAAATAAATATCTAAAGGAAGTATCTTACCAAATGTAGGTTTTTGCGTTTTTCATCTTCGTCAATAATTTCTTTTATGTGTGGAGGTATCACCCAAAAGCTCACACTTGGTCCTTCAATCTAAATAAAATAATGGTATAAGTATCAAACGACATTCAATGTAAATTAAACGGATATATTTATATTGTATGGTATCACAATCAGTAAGGAATCACCCTGTCCTTTCGTCTGTAGTGTAACAGTAGTGTGACAAAGCAAGTTTATCAAAATGTACAAGTGGGACATCCATTACACGTGTGCCAGTGATGTGTCATTGCATTTTTCCACTTTGTTGAAGTGAGGGGTAGCTGTCCCTTTAAGACATCTCTTGTCTTGAATACGAATTGGAAATGTACATAAATCATACTGCGATTCTTAGTCTCCCTCGCTATTGGCATTCAACACAAACGTATTCACGCTCTGAGATCTGTTGATGTATTTAGAAACGCCTACACTGACACCTGTATCATTACGGGCCGCCAGGATTCGGTCCGTATATTGTAAAGGTTTAAGAAAGTGACACTGCGTTTCTGCAGGATTACTACTCATTCTACGGAATGATTATGCCTGTTTAATAATGTGTTTTTACATAAAAGTTAAATTAAAATATATTATAGATATTATTAAAAATAAAAATGTTGTTTATTCGCATATTATATCAGTAGCAAGTTATGACATCATCGTTGCGGTGCTATTTATAGATATGAATATACGGCTATGCAGTGCTCAAAATTTAGCATATTTTTTTAGAAACTTTGCTGTACGCGATAGTATAGTAGGGATTGTCGGAGAGATTCAGTTTACGGGAAAAATCGTAAAATCTATCGATAAGAAAATACTGAATAAAAATTTACCAGTATTTTCTCTGATTATCATTATAAGTGATCACTGAAGAAATTGTATTCTAAGACGTATATGTAAACTTATGCCAGACAATGATACATTTAATGAAACATACAAAAATATGTTTTAAATCAAGTTATACCGATTTAAGTCATTAATTCAAATTTTAATCCCATGTCATCATCTATAATTTCATACATTTGTCTGAAACAATAGTGTCTTAGGTAGTACAATTAACCTCCAAAAATAAGAGACGAGATGGGCAGAACTTCATAAAAAAGAATTTTCTCAGATATTTAGCTAATTTCGCCTTACATTTTAAAGGTGAATTGTACACTGAATGATTACTTAAAGATAAATAAAGACGACAGGTCATGTTTGAAATTATTATCACTAATTATCTAGATGTGAATTTTGAATTAAAGTTCTCATAGGAATTAGTAAGAAATTGCAAGAATATTAAATGTAATCCAAAATAAAACAACTATTTTGATACTACTACTTTTAAACTTTTTGTTCAAAATGTCAAAGGTATAATAAGTAAAAAAAGAACCCCATGAATTTTTAAAAGTAAACTGTAACATTGAAATTCAAACTTTTATTCATCGGTTTAATTATATTTCGGAAACAGAGGTTCGGTATAACAATGTATAAGCCTTCATTTTAGTACTATAAATAGCATGATCACAGCTATTCAAAGATACCAAAGTAGGAAACGTTTAATCACAAGTGAAGCATCACGCAAGATGCTGATGTAACAATGCCTCAACCAATCAAAAGGCAGGATGTCCACGTATCTGGCTGACTTTTCTGAACTCATCGGCTTTCATTTTAGATACTTTGCAGGGTAAGACGTGTTTTTATTTGCTCCTATATCATAGCTAGTAATTGTGATTTTGTCGTTTGATATGCATTATTATGTCCACGGAGGATAGTTGTTTTAGGAACATGGACAGTCCCATAATACTAATGATATGCCCGCAGTGGGTGATATTGTTTTAACGCAATGCTCTTGATAACCGACCTCGCAGGGATAAGTTTTCAAATGAACGCAACCTGGCGGGGTATACAATACCCAAGAAAAGATCCAGGGTAGCAAACTCTAGCAGTAGTCAAAGCAGAGGCAGATCGGATGTCAGCCACGTTAAGAAGTCTAAATCTCGAAAAAAGTGGGGTCGATCTAAATCTGACAAGAAAAGCCGTAGATCACATAGTAGTAGTTCTAGCTCAGATTCTAACTGAAGTTCTTAATCCGACTCGCGTAGCTCTTCTGATTCAGATTAATCTAATTCGAGCAGGAGCTCTGATTCTGATTTTGATTGGTCAGAACCGGAATCGCAAAATTCCGCTATAACTTCGTCTTCTATATCGGTAAAGGTCGCGACCGGTTTGACGACCGAGTCAAAGAAGTTGCGGTTCAGCGAGTCGCACAAAAAAGTGATTGTCAAGGTCCTGAAAGGTGTTTCTAAGCAAAAGAGAATAAGGTTTACTAAAGCTTATCCACTGCCTCGCAGTAAAGTATTTAGGTCTAAGAGACTTGATTCTTTCATTAAAAAGATCCACAGATTGGAAAATAAAAAAAAAAATAATGTAGGAGCTGACAAGAACAGGACAATTTGGCTTCACATACTCTAGATGCCTTAGGGCCTTTGTTGTGTTTCAACAAAAAAAAAATCGATAGGCCCTCAGAAAAGGTCTTGCGATTAACCCTGAACGAGTTGAAGAAGTTGTTAAGGTGGCCATTAAGCTTTTTGGTAATGCTTTTCATGTGGCGCAATATTAACGTAGGAAAGCTATTATGTTTTCTATACTTCCTAATTGTGTTGATTTACTAGACCCCACTGCGCCAGCAGTGGGCGCCAAATATGACATGGGGGAAGAACTCCAAACAACAACATTTTCGAATCCACAATGCATCAAATCAGAGTCAGAAAGGGAACAACCAATGAATGAGGTAATACGTCATGCAGATACAAAAATTGCAAAGAACCCAACAAACCCCACTTTTCGTCTCCCAAAATTTTCAAAACCATTAAAAGAATACCCTCCTCTAGCAGGGAGGCTAAAATATTTTATAGAGAATTGGAAAATAATAACTGTAGATCCTTGGATCTTGTATACTATCCTAGGCTACAAAATAAAATTTGTAAATTATCCTTTTTAAAATAAGATGCCAGTAATGTCAAACGAAAACATACATGTAAACAAAACAGAAAAGATACTGATAGCTCAAGAGGTAAGGTCAATGATACAGAAAGGTGCATTTCAAAAGGAAGTTGTCAATGTTTCATCAGCAGTCTATTTTTAGGAGAAAAAATGGTGGATGACAAAGACCTGTTATAAATCTACGACATTTAAACCAGTATGTAGAGTACGAACATTTCAAGATGGAGGGGATACATATGTTGAAAGATCTCATTCAAATAGGGGACTATATCATAAAACTAAACATCAAAGACGCTTACTTCACAAAGATCACCAGAAATTCCTTTAATTTCACTGGAAGAATCAGTTAATGCTGTTCACACATGCCGTCCGTTTGGTTTCTCGTGCCCCCAAGGATTTTCACCAAGCTTCTGAAACCCGTAGTGGCTTTTTTCTGGAGACACAGCATTCGTTTGATCATTTATCTGGACGACATGATTGTATTGAATCAGTCTCCATCAAATCTTAGTCAGGATCTGTCACTGATCATACGTACACTCAGCAATCTGGGTTTTAATCAATCAGGATAAATCTCATTTTCAATTGGTGCAAAAATAGAATTTCTGGGTTACGAAGCACACTCACAAAATCTACTATTATCTCTCTCAATTCCAAACTAAAGAAAATAAAGAAAAGGTGGTGTGTCCTCCTGGAAAATCCAGTGACATCAGTTCAAACCGTAGCCAGTCTATTAGGCATGTTGACATACACTATACGGGCAGTCTCAGTGGCTCCCCTACACTACCGAGCTCTTCAGAGAGACTAGCTCTCAGCAAAGACAAGTGTTACGAATCTCAAATTCATCTCAGTCAGGAAGCTCTTTTGGATGTAAATTGGTGGATAAATTATCTAGAGAGTTAGAATCGGAAGAACATTCTGAAAGTAAAACCAGAAACAGTTTTCAGTCCGATGCATCAACCAAGGGCTTGGAGGTCCACTTGAACAGTATAAGGATAGAGGGTCTCTGGACGCCAGAGGAGAAATTATTCCACATAAATATATCGTAATTTAAAGCTGCTTTCTTTGCCTTCCAATGTTTTCTGAAACACAGATCCAATGTGACTGTCCCTCTTCAGTTAGACAACTGGACAGCTGTGACCTACATAAACAAACAAGGGGGGGGGGGGCACATCCAAACCCTTTGAACGATTTGGCAAGTCTTATGTGGGAATGGGCCATTAAGAGAGGAATTCATATCTTAGCGGTTCATATTCAAGGGTCCGGCGCCATAAACTGAGAATATACTTAAGTCAAAAATTCATATTCTTCTTTCCATTAATGAATTAATAACTGGGATTTGGATTTTATCTAGTTTTATTCTACTGATAAATAGAAGTAAACCATTCTGCATTAAAATTTATTTGAACGTTTGATAGTGGAATAAATTAAAACGAAATTTATGACTTAAGTATATTCTCAGTTTATGGCGCCGGACCCTGGGGTGTCAAATGTTATAGCCGATTTCGAGTCCTGGAATCTCCACGACTCGAGCGACTGGAAACTCAATCCAATGTATTTCACTCAGTTGATGAAAATTCTAATGGAATGCAATTTGGATCTCTTTGCGAATCGCCTAAACACCCAGTTACCGCAGTTCTACAGCTGGAGACCAGACCCTCTAGCAATGGGAACAGACTCCTTAACAGCGTCATGGAAACAAATGAACCCATATGTTTTTCCCGCTTTTCTCTGATAGGCAGGGTGTTAGCACAGACAAGAACAGAGAAAGTGACCCTGTTACTTGTGACCCCTGTATGGAAAACCCAGTCATGGTACCCACAGTGTCTGAGAATGAGCATAAGCAACCCACTTCTCCTTCCAACCAGCAAGGATCTCTTGACAAACAACTCTCTATTTCTAGCCGCATGGCCAATATCAGGGGCGATTCACAAGTAGAGGCTTTTCAGAAAGAGTTTCCTCCCTACTGCTCTCCTCCTGGCGCCGTGGCACTAGCACTGGTTACAATTGCGCCTGGGAAAATGGAGTAGGTGGTGTGGTGAAAGAGAAATTAATCCATTTCAAGCCCCTTTGGCCTCTATCCTAGATTTCCTTTCAAACCTCTTTGAAAATGGACTTCAGTGTAATACAATCAATCTTTATCGATCTGCTTTTTCTTCCTGTTACCCTTGTATTGACAATGTTCCTGTGGGGGAACATCCTATGATGTGTAAAATCCTTAAAGGTATTAAAAGGTCAAGGCCACCAGAACCTAAATACTCATTTACTTGGGATGTTAACATAGTTTTGGGTTACTTGAATAGTCTTGGTGACAATACTAATATCAACTTAAAACAACATACTCTAAAGTTAGTTACACTCCTAGCTTTGACTTCGGCTAAGCGATGTTGGGAATTATCCCGCCTCAATGTCAAGTATATGAGATTTCATATCAATGCAGCTACATTATCTATTCTTAATTTATCAAAAACAGGAAAAGTAAATGGTAAGCTTGTATTTACCCATTTTAAGGATTACATTAATATTTGTCCAATTTCTTGTTTATTATCTTACATTGAGAAGACTGCTAATCGGAGAGATAATGGTACAGACGCTTTACTTATTTCATTTGTAAAACCTCTTGAAGGTGTTAAACTTTGCACAGTGGGTCGTTGGTTCAAATCCGTCTTACAGCAGGCGGGTATTGTTACAAGTATCTTTACTGCACACTCCACTAAGGGAGCCTCATGTAGTATAGCTTATACACATGGTTCTTCAGTTTCTGACATTTTACAAATGGCAAACTGGTCAAATGTATCTACTTTTAAGAAATTTTATCAAAGAGATACTATGCCACAACTTTTGGTACCTCAGTGTTAAGTGCAAACAACAAAACTAAGAAATAAGATAGGCACTTTGAACATACAATGTTATATCGAACCTCTGTTTCCGAAATATAATTGTGAATTTTATAAAGGTGCATAGCACCTGCAATGGAATTAAGATTATATGAGGAAACAGAGGTGAAGATATAACAATGTCCACACCCACCCTCCCATTTTACCTATGTCATGATTATTGAATTATTATATCATTTTTAAGGGGCCTAGTTCTAACTGATTAGAAAGGATCTGATGTATATGGATGTGGCATACAGATCTCGCGTCATTGCCTTTTTTCCTAAAAATGAATAAAAATGGGAATTTGACATTGTTTTGTTTTTATTTAGATTGCGTAATGTTAGAGTCATCTTTCTCTGCTTGTGGTTTAGTTGCAAAGGTCAAGTTTTCAGTGTATATTATTGCATCTGCAGTTTGATGACATCACTATATATTTGAATTAACGTACGTTGGTGTAACATTTTATAAATGAAGAAATAGTTAAAAACTTTGATACATACGTACATACAATACATCAAAAAGAACTTGATATTAAGGACACTACAATATCCATTTTATGTGTTTCATATTTAGATCTACTTATTGATGTCGATCGAGATGGTAAACTTACTACTTCATTTTATGACAAACGTGATGTCTTTAGTTTCTCCATTGTCAACTTTTCATATACTAGTAGCAACATTCCTTTATCACCTGCGTACGGTGTTTATGTATCCCAATTGATTCGATATGCGCGAACGTCATCTGAGTATTGCTTTTTCATTTATCAAAGCCAATTACTAGGAGAAAAGTTAAACAAGGATATGAGATATCACGACTTATGTAAACATTCCGAAAATTTTACCGTCGTTATAAAGACCTTATTTGTTCATATGGTGTATCGTTGTCTGACATGTTGACTTCCTTATTTCACAGTAACTAAACCATCTGTATTACCTATACTATACAGCAGTATTCTTACTGCTTATGAAATATACAGTTGGGTGCAGTCCTAATCTTACATTCAAATGCACTTGACAAATGCACTTAAAGTTTAGTTTATATGAAAGTAATTCCGTCATCAAGTTTACTATCACGTGACACCAAGTTAACTTTTCACGTTTGTGCACTTTATGTAAGGTTAGGACTGCACCTAACTGTACCTATTTTGACTACGGAAATGCCGTTTCCTATTTCTGTGACAGCGAATAATACTACTTCGCTTATACTTATGGCATCACAAAGGAAGTGACCGGTCGGCAGTGGATGCTTACTATCTATGACATCTGATCCCACCTCTGTTTTGACAGAGGTTCATGATTATTTATATTATATTTACATATGTATTGTCGTATTTCTTCGACTTCGAGTTGTGAATTTCAGAATAATATCTTGGATTTGTACCTACTAAAGACTTGTTTATCGACTGAAATGAAAACGGATGATTTCATTGAAGTCAGTCAGACACGTGGACATCCTGCCTTTTGATTGGTTGAGACATTGTTACATCAGTATCTTGCGTGATGCTTCACTTGTGATCAAAATTTTAATACTTTGGTATCTTTGAATAGTGTAATCATGCTATTTATAGTATTAAAATGATGGCTTATACATTGCTATATCTTCACCTCTGTTTCCTCATATAATTTTAATTTCATTGCAGGTGCTATGCACCTTTATATAATTCACAATTGCAATATAATTTTCTTTATTTGGATACATTCGATAATATTGATAGTTCTATTGAATTTAAAGGTTATGTTTAAAGCATTTTAATTCACAGATTTTATATTTGATACAAAGTAAAGATTGGTGAACAATTATTCCAATATTTTTTTTTCATTTCCAAAGTTTTTTTTTTAAAACTAAATGTTAAATCAGCACAAAAAATATATTTTCTTTAACATAGACTAGAGTAGCATAGGTTTATCAATTTGATATAACAACTATGGTGGTCCTATTGTATTGATTAATCGTAGTGTGATTTGAATTGTACTATAAACATTAACACCACTTGTACTTGACCAATTATCCAAATACATTTTTTGGATTAAATACAAATTTGCCTTCAATATGTTTGAATTGTATTTGAGCCCATCATAATTTGTTTACATTGAGTTGCAGTCACGTTTTGTAAGTTTTGATAACATTATTGATTTCTATGAAATGACCAAAAATCTTGCATGCTAGTCAAATGTTTAGTTTTTTCTATTGTTTATATAAGTGTCTTCCCAAAGAAAAGTTTTTCTTCTGATTTGTATATCATTTCTATTCATATTCAAGTATCAATAAGAAACATAGAATACAGAAATGGACTTTTAACATACTTGGTGTGTTAAACTTGCCCTAGCTAACACATAATGTTTTTCATCAATATATAATGTTTATTTCAATCAAAGTGTTCTAAATACTTGGCATAAAATGGCTGAACACATAGCATTAACTTTTACTGTGTAAAGATGATGGATAAATCCAAACCACAAATCCAAAAATCATGAAACCATAGGACATACAAAATCAGTGAAAATGAAAAACAAATGGAAAATAACAAAATATGTCTACTTGAAGAGCATATGTGAACCCCTGTGATGGAGTGAGATCAGGTGCCCGGGGAGAGTGAGCATCTCCTGCTTGCTAGCAACACCCGTCACATATACCCCGTAGAAAGAGTCAAATCGTGTGAATTCCATATGTATCTATATATGGAGAAGTCGAAGTAGGTAACCTTCTAGTATAGAAGGTGTCAAATCTGTGTAAAGTGATCGGAATCGGTCTTAGTCCAGAATATCATTTAAAAGTCTGGATAACGAGATATCATATGGAGTAATAAGAGTCTCGTAACGACCGTAGAACTTCCTCAGTGACGATGCTAGTCTAGCACATATATAACCCTGGTTGAGCAGCTTAACTGAAAGTCGGCTAGCCCTCAGAACAAAGTCATTGTAATTTGAACATGCTCTGGAATAACGTATTAACTGAGATATGAATACGCCGTATGCGGGCGATGATGGAATGTTGCTACTTATGAAAGGAAAGTTTGTGATAGCGAAATTGAAATCGTCACGTTTGTCATAGAGTGAGGTGTTCAATTGACTATTAATGTCGAAAGACAACATAATATCTAAATACGAAGTAGAATTACTATTTTCTGTGGTTTCTTTGACCTCCAGTTCACTTGGATAGATGATGCTAAGGTAATCCGCGAATGAAGGATTATTAATTGAAAGCAAGTCATCTATATATCTGTAAGTAAAATTGAAGCCAAGAGCCAATTGTTTTTTTCCTTGCGAAAGCAAAGACTGAATGAACTCATTTTGTCTGTCTGTGATAACTAGACATGCATAATGTGCCATGACCTTCCTGCCCGCACAACTAGACAGAAGATGTTTACTCCTCCCTTAAAACTGCTTTCATATCTGGATTTCATTGAAATTGCATCTACATTACACTTTTCAGACCTTTTTTATGTCGACTGCGAAACAAAACGACATATAGATCAATTTGTCCGTTGTCCATCCGTCTGCCTGTCAGTCACATTTTCACATTATTGGCCATAATTTAGTATCAAACATCCATACTTTAATCAAAATTGCAAGAATGATTAATTACGATGAGAGCCGAAAGTCAAATCGTCAAGGTCATATTCAAGGGCATGTTTATGGTTAAACATACGGCAAGCGTAAACGGATTTGGAAGCAATGATTTTTTTTAATTTTTCAAAACAATAATACATATCGCCAAATTTCACAGTAAGTACTAATGACTACTAAGTATTGATTTGCTAATGGTTTGAAAGTAGTTCCTGAACGATATTTTAGGATGCTATTTTTCAGTATGAAGGGGCATTATCCTTTCAAATATTATTCAATCATCACCAACAAATATCACTCCTATATTTATTTTTTTTTTCAAATTACAGTATTACTTCTAGGTACATATAATAAAACTTGTACTGAGCTTATTCAGAGACATAGACTACCATGGCTTATTACATTAAGTCAAAAAAGAAAATGGCGTATAAACAACTGTACACCATAGGTAGGTCGAAACCTACAGTAATGGAAATATATTAGTCAAGGAACAATTTGGTTACGACAGAAACTTTGACGCTTGCGTCAAAAGATTTTCTTGTGTTTCTTTATAAGGTTGTTGATTTGTATATATCTATATCATATCTTTTTCTGTTGCACTCGTATTTAATAATCTCGTCATACATCTTTATTTTCCGATGTAGATAAAATACGATTCACATCGTGTTTGACCTACGTGTTATTCCGACAAACTTCTATACACGTGAAGTCTTGAAACTTTGTGTCAATTCTATATAAAAAGTATCCATGGAGGGCTTGGATATCGAGACGGGATATACTTCCGGATGGGCGGGGCTATTTAAAAGGAGGACTCTTACTCCTGGAATTGAGCTTTCAAAAAGAGATACTTTTACTCCTTCTGATTGGGAGTGGCTATCTAAACAGCGGACTCTTACTTCTTTTTATCATTACATAAATTATTGCGGAAATAAATCCATCTCTAAACTTCATGTTACCTCTTGAAGTACTGGCTCAAACAACTGTCGAGACTTCACCTGGTCCAAGAGATACCTGGAGTAGAAATCACATACCATGTGAGACGATTTCCCTTATAACAATAACAAATACAACTTACAATACAAAAGAAGAATTAAGAAATATAATAATGATCGCACCTGTACTGAACTATAGTGAAAATTGTAAAAAATGATAAAAGGATGAAATTGTATAAGCAAGAGAAGGAGCTGAATATGATATATCCTCAAGGTATTTCACTACTTTTTTCAAGAGAATACATACCAACATCTGACTCAGACTTTTAACAGAAATCACCAAAGAAAATGAACTGCGTATAATATAATAAAAATGTAATATAAAGATGATGGATAAGTCGAAACCATAAGTCCCAAAATCATGAAACCAGAGGACATACTGAATCAGTGAAAATGAAAACCAAGTAGAAAATAACGAAAAATGTCTACTTGCAGAGCATATGTGAACCCATTTGATGGAGTGAGATCAGGTGCCCGGGGAGAGTGAGCATCTCCTGCTTGCTTGCAACAACCGTCACATATACCCAGTAGATAGAATCAAATCGTGTAAATTCCGTATATATTAATATATGGAGAAGTCAAAGTAGGTAACCTTCTAGTACAGAAGGTGTCAAATCTGTGTAAAATTGTCGGAATCGGTCTCAGTCCAGAATATCATTTAAAAGTCTGGATAACGAGATATTATATTGAGTAATGAGAGTCTCGTTTCGACCATAGAACTTCCTTCGTGATGTTGTTAGTTTAGCACTTATATAACCCTGCTTGAGTAGCTTATCTAAAAATCGCCAAGCTCTCGAAACAAAGCCCTTCTAATTTGAACATGCTCTGAAATAACGTATAACTAAGATATGAATACGCTGTATGCGGGCGATGGTGGAATGTTGCTACTTATGAAAGGAAAGTTTGTGATAGCGAATTTGTAAACGTCACGGTTGTCATAGATTGAAGTGTTCAATTGACCATTAATAATATAATATCTAAATACGAAGTAGAATTACTACTTTCTGTGGTTTCTTTGACCTCCAGTTCACTTGGATAGATGATGATAAGGTAATTCCCGAATGAAGGATTATTAATTGAAAGCAAGTTATAATAATTAAAAAAGAAATAAAAGGGAAAGACATCTGACTTATGTGTAGGACAGAAATTACTAAGAAGATGTACATAAAATGAAATTTTTCACTAAAACTTTCGATTAAAGAGCAGTCGTGGTACCGACGTAGGACGGTCAATCTATACGGCAGTAGCCAATCAAAGGGTGGAGGGTTAATCAGTTTACGGGCCCATCTTCGCAGTCACCAGAAATTTCAGATCAACTAGTTTCTCAAGTTGAAAGGTCATAAAATATAAATACTAATAATAATACAGAGTAAGACCAAGGTATCAAAATATATACATTGATGTCAACATGAGCAAGTCATGCTCTGTCGATCTGGATCTGTTCAGACCCTTTATCTGTAGGAGTCCCAACAACCAGAGGGAAGTTTTTGAAGTTAAAGTCAATATAGGGCTGTAGGTTATGAGTTAAAATTGTCAATATCATTTTTGAATGTTTGTATGAAAATCCAAAAGGTTAGTTCAGGCTCTGACAAATGGAACTAACTGAGATATTTAGATACCATATGATTCGAGACTACGGACATCACCATCCAATTAGAGTATCCAATAGGAAACAAAAATCGTCACTTTTATGGTTAATATTTGTATGAATCTGTCAATGATACAAATATTTCGGTCCAAGAATGTGTTTCTGTATCAAAAGTATAGACTTTGTTTAAGATAAGTTGGGTTTATGTCAGTAATGCCCCTTTCAAACTCAGTGTTATCGATAGTTTAGATGTCGCTAAGATACCTAGAGGTGTCAATGAATATATCAATAAGATCGAAACGGTTAGGGTTTAAATAGAGTGTACAAAGTCCTTCTCATAAGAATATAGAAATAAATTTGCTTTAAGAGGAGCACAGTGAGTACCCATAGGAATCCCAACATGTCAATCAATATTCTAGTTATATACAAAAAAAAATATGACATGAGAAATATGTAGATATCACAGTTTGGAATTATGATATTTCAAAAACACTGTTTCATCTGCGAATTTTTGCCACAATACCATTAGCAGAGAGAGTGTACTTTGAATACCAAGCCAAATAACATAAACCCCTTGCCTCGTTCAATTTTATTTTTGAATGAAACGACTTGTATTGAAACATTAACCGATTACAGAAGTCACTTCGGTAAACTATTTCTAAAAAGTACCTTGATAAAGTAAAATAGCGATTGATCTGTTCCTCAAATCCAGCATCTCCCTGTAATAAATTACAGAAGACTGTTACTCACCGGGTTATAGACCTTCATGAGAAATTTGAATAAATTCGTTCTTCACTAAGATTCCTATTAATGAAATATTTGGTTATATTAAGAAACACTTTTGTCTCTAATAATAATTTTATTTCGTCTACACTTTCATGGGTCTTTCCTGTTACAAAGACATGAACATTAGTATTATGTCGAGTTTTGATATACAAAAGAGAAGAAGACTCAGAATTTATTGTAAAATATGACAAGTTATACAGAAGACTCAAAAGTTTTATTTTTGATTCCGATTTCAATGTCATTAAACAACGAGCTATCTACCGTATTTATGTTTAGATTTTTTTTCAGATTTAAAAACAAAAAGTAACCAAATTAGTTATCTGTTCGTCTCGAGAACTAGTCCAGAGTACACGGCAGGAGCCACTGATAACATGGACACGATATAATACGAGAAACACTTAGTTGGGAGATGAATTTATTATAATATAAATATTTTATTAAGGCGTAAAAAATATCCCCATATGATTTGCATGTATTATGCAGTAAGAATTGTTCAAAATAAACGAATTGAAAAATGAATAAGAAAATCCATAAATCAAATAACTAATTAAAAAACCCTTTTGTCTCTCCTTCCCAAATACATACCTTAGCCCTCCACATTAACCACAACTTAAACACGTCATTATGACGTCCGCACTGGAGTGTCTTGTCGCCGGTGTCATACGTGACATCATACCACTTGTCAGGTTGGAATAGGTAACTGGCTCTCATTTCATTCGCTCCTCGTAGCAAACCCTAAAACATTTTAATATTTACCGTAATGTGTAATTTAATGAGGGAAGATTTTTCATATAAATGATTGGTATAATAAATGTTAGAACATATATACGTGAATTATTTTGGTGTACCATATGCTCACTTCAACAATTTATGTCTCTTCAGTGGTGCTAATGGCCTACACTGTCGAATTCGAAAAAATAAATATTTGAAGCGTAACTCATTAGCAAAGCCAAAGAACAAGCTAAGAGAGAGAGAGAGAGAGAGAGAGAGAGAGAGAGAGAGAGAGAGCTTGAAGGAGATGCTCCTTAATCTTGGAATAATTAACTGAAATAAAATAATAAATATGAATGAAATAAATATGAGAACATATACACATGAATCAAATTGGTTCACCACATGCACATTTAATTTATTATATCGTGATGACATTTCTAACTAAGATTAATCATTTAAATTTCAAAGTCAGTGCAATAGAAAACTTTTGTTTTATTTCTAAAGTATATCTACTGAAAGGTATTAAAAGTAATCACATTATTCGAAAATGTGTACTCCGTTCGCTTTATTACAACAGGACAGTTCCGAATTCATATTTCTATGAAAAATAATATATAAATGGCAACTACTTAATTTACTTCCTTTATAAATTGTCAAAATATTTATCTGTTTTTAACTTGAGGTTTTCCGATGGTCATCGTAGACATTACCTCTTAATTACCTTTTGTTTGACTAGAATAGCAGAGCACTGTAATGGGGCGCCCATCATTTTGTGTGGATTCCACGTCATGGAGTCTGCCCTGATGATAAATCAAAAACAGGACAAATGTTTAACCATGTTGTTTATACCAAGCGAACATATACACATGTAAGTAAGATGTATATAGGTGTGTAAGATATACCTAAGTTACATAATATTTTACCTTTGGATTCCATTCAGGAAATGACGATGCTCGTTTGACAACAGCGCTCCACCACCCCAAGCTCCCTAAAACGGAAACGACAAAGGAATTAAGATGAAGATAATCAGAATTAAGATACCGATTAGAAGTTTATAAGGAACACCTGTTATAGTAGACAAAGGAGAGATATTAGCTATCACCGACCGCTGGAAGAACCAGATGCTTTATGCTTTATACATTCCCTCCACAACTCCTCCCAAATCATTCTGGGAATTTGGATGAAACGTGGGTCAAAGAAAAAACGATGAAGATGGGCATATTGAACATAATTTTTTTACAACTCAAAATTTAATACAAATGTAATTGGAGAATTTTTGAAAGCGGAAAGGGGTGTAACTGTATTATGGTATTACGAACGTTGCACGCTCACTAACAGGGCGGTGGGGACTATATGACGGGCCTTGTCCAAACCTCTTTCAGAGGAGACATGGTCCTGAACCTCGTCCCCTCTGACTGTTAGTCGGGACTCCTACAGATCTAGGGTCTTAGCTCGCTTTCAGACTGGCAGAGCACGGTTTATCATGTTGATGTCGCATATATTTTTATACCATTATGTGTTTTACAATACCTTACGTGTTTATATTTTTATGACCTCTCAATATGCGATACCTGTTGACCCTTGTTCTTTACATGGAGGATTATTTATAAATTTTTAAATGTACGTCTTTTGATTGTTCTGCTGTTACGGTGAGTGGGAAGGTGGGCCCGTAAACCGGTTAACCACACCATTTGTTTGGCTTTTGTCAAATTAAATGACCGTCCTAAGTCGGTATCGTAATTGCACTACAATAAAATATTTTTGTAATGTGTTAAATGTTCTATTATATTATCTATATTCATGTATTGTATAGCTCCATGGTGACTTCTGCCACATAACTGAGCCGGTAACTCCTCTTTTTTCTTTTACAGTTAGCACAATGTTTATCACTGTAATAAAATGCTTTGAATTCTAGTTTCATCGTATTCGATATCATGCTTAATGATACAACTTTGCTCCGAATGTCATTTTAATAACAAGCGAAAAACAACAACAACAATAATAATAAATATACTCCTACTACTACTACTACTACTACTACTACTACTACTACTACTACTAATAATAATAATAATAATAATAATAATAATAATCTCTTACTTAGTTGAAAATGAATCAAGCAAGCATGATTGTGTAAAGTATATCGTCGCTCGATATAAAATTTGAACTTCTGTTTCGCTACTGTGATGTCCTCCCTCAAAGAAGAATAAGTTTCAAAATTTAGATAATAAATTGATAGCTACATATCATATACATACATCAACGTGTAGCCAAATATTATATCTATCACATATGTCCGCTATTTCAATCAAGTTATCGTATGCTCCGAGGACCGTCGTTCCGCAGGTGGCATTGACCATCAGAGGGACACTACCGTCAGATATTGATTTCAAAATGTGCTTTTCCAGCTGAAAAGGATACATTTTCCCTCTGAAAAGACAGATGCAATCTTTCAACAAACCTGTCCATGAAATGCCCTGTATCCTAATATATTATAATAATAATGATGATGATGGCGGTGGTAGTGTTCATGATAATAATAATAATAATATTGATTGATTGATTGATTTTTGCTTTACGTCACACCACGAATATTTCACGTATATGGTGACGGCATCTGCCTGTTGCGGGGCATACAAATTTTGACCTTTGCAACGGACCCACCCGAAGCAGTGAGGGATCTTTAACGTGCCATGCATACCACGACACGGGGCCTCGGTTTTTACTGTCTCATCCGAAAGACATGACACCGGCATGACCAGAGCGGGACTCGAACCCCGGCCTCCCGATCAGGAGTCCGACGCGATACCACTAGGCCACGCCGGCTTTAATAATAATAATAATAATAATAATAATAATAATAATAATAATAATAATAATAATAATAATAATAATAATAGTAGTAGTAGTAGTAGTAGTAGTAAAAAAATAATAATACAATTATTATTCATTTGATAATATTTTTCAATTATTATTATCATTATTGTACTGAACCTCTTCTAACACCATTCAAAGCTCTATTGATATCTAAAGAGTTTACATACATCGGTAGGTATTTATAACACCATGCAAAGCTCTGTAAATATCAAAATGTGTTAACATACATCCGTAGATCTGTCCGACGTTAAGCAACTATACTACGGAATTATCAATATACCGTCACTAGTAGCCTTTTGCCGACTGCCGTATCTATCCATAATTTCTCACTGACAATCGACAGTAAAGCTCCATGTATATAGCTTACATAGTGACCATCAACTGACTCTGGTAGTCATACTTCAGTCATCGTAATTTGTCGTCAGTCATTTCTATAAATTCAACGTACCTGTGATCACATTCGATGTAAGCTACATTATCGAGTCCAATGCCTAATGTGCAGACAGCTCTTCCTATAGAGTAATGGCTCTGGAAATAAAATCACACAATTATCAACCACACATAATGTAATTACGAATAGGTTAATGAGGGTTAACTGTATACCCTATGTTTGCATATTATAGGTAAATTTATTCTAAACTGTTTTGATTATATATATAAGCCTAACTGTCTAAAACGCGATGTTTATAAACAGAATGTTTACAACCAACTTTTCACGTCATCCAGAGACATATATACACATATGGTCTATTCGGAAGTCGCATCATGAAGGGCGAGGTAAATAAACTTGACGAGAAACTTTTAAAATCTGCATTCAAGTCTGCTAAAGTTAGTATTTACTGAAGTTGCTTTCTTTTGGAGTCTCCCTTCATTGTATTTGTTTTGATATCTCCGAAGTTTTGAAGCAACAAAAGATGTTTTACCGCAATGTTAATAACTTCAACCATACGAGAAAAATACATTTTGGTTTTACATTAATTTTTGAAATTATACCGAATTGTAGGGTATACAATTTTAAGGGTGTCACGGCGGTTGTGACTAGCCAAACAGGAGACGCGGACTCCTTCATGGCACCTGGTCTCACCTCTGAAATTCAGGGATCCGTGAATGTGCACTGTGGTACATTGTTGTCAGTGCCACAGTCATGTGACATCAGTTATTTTCGTATTTTGCATTGTAGTGTCATTACATAAAAGAGAAGGCAGAACATACCTGAACTAACTGTATGACACTAATTATCAAGGAGGTGCCATCGTATGATCTATTTACCTTTGTAGTTAATGTTGCTAATTGTCTGGTTGATAGTGGAAGTGATGTAATAATTCATTTTAATGTCCTTTCATGTGTACAGCAGTGTTTTCTCCTGGACACTTGATCTCACTTCATTGTATCCCCCTAAACCTAGATTATCCGATAAGGGCACCCATGCATACCATACTTCAATAAAAATACTGACCTGTTCGGATGTAAAAATTATCAGCTTTGGGCTTCCATACAACCCTTTTTGTTTGATATCTGGGAAAAGTCTGTGACGGGCTAGAAGTACTCCGTACAGATTAGAAATGGAGCCTCCTATGAACAGAAATATTCACGTATTATACTTTATCAATAGTTTTACATTAAATATATTATTGTATAAAAATCAGTATAATTTTGTTTAAACTGTTATAAAGTGTAAATCATTGTATGCTGTGAGTCAGAACATTGAAAATTTAATAAATGGTTCATTCCGCCAAACTTTTACGTTTTGTTGCTTTACTAATTGACTGTTTTGCCACATCCTATTTTAGTTTTCATCTTCATTGTGCGTTGTGAGCAAATGTAAACAAAGTTATAATAAAACACCAGCGGACTTAATTCATAAATCACTTAGTCATCAAAATACAAAAGTTGTTACATCTGTTCGATCGATAACTTTTAATTAACATTTTGAAGGTTTCGAGGTTTGAAGCATTGTGACGTCATTGTGACATCATCTAATTTCACAAAATTTCGAGCGAAAATGGAAGGGTCAATTGCTGCTAAATATTGAAAAAAAAAGACTTCAGTATTTGATACCAGCGCAGTTCAATAGTGCTCAGTGACCGAAAGGTCCTAGGCTATTATTCTGACAGTGTCAGTGTCTTGTCTTTCGGACGGCACAGGTAAAACCGAAGCCTGGCAACATATGCCGGTTTAAAAATCCATTCCTGTGGGTCGCTCTTCAAGAGATTGAAATTTCATGGACGCTTTCATATCAGAACTACAACCAGGAGTTGTATGCTGGCTGCACTTCAATATTTTAACATTCACCTGGCGTAAATAAACCTTCTCCGTCATCCCATCCGATAATACGGATCATTTTCTGTATCAGCACATCTTCAATCAGTGTAAACACAGGAGCTACTTCGTACGTGAACCTGTAACCCGAATGGATAGTAACAATATGTTAAGTATGCGTTTAACAGACACAATCGTATATTGGCATATTTATGAGAACATTTCAACGAATCATTATTATGATATATCACATCATCACATACAATTGTGGAAAATACCTTTCAAAATGTTCAAGACATTAGATTGTACGATAACAACAGGAAGAGAAAGTAACAAAGAAGAAACCGAAGGTAAACCGCGGCAGTTCTATAATTGTAAAACGGTACAGTGAATCACGGATGCATCTTGGAGTCAATCATGCTCAGTTTCAAGGGTAAAATGTCCATATTCTAATCATTACACAATCATATCATTGATTACATATACTTCCTATTTTTATGAAATTGTTATATTCGCTATTCCATAGTATTACATATAGTAAACCAGATAAAAGATGCATAATATCCAAGTTAGACTCTAGGGTTGCACGCTTCTACTGCAGTATTTGTCTGCGAGATATCTAAAAATACCTATTTGTATGATTGTACGGGAAAACCTGAGTAAAGTATAGGCTTCCATGTCAACATTTTGCGCAACTTTTAACGTCATTTTACATTGACGTCAGAACTAAAACCCAGGGAAAAGATGTATTTGTGCACCATATGCACATATGTGAACTTGTGAACTTCTTCACATATTACATTGATTGACGACTGAAAAAAAATCCATCATTTATTATTATTATTATTATTATTATTATTATTATTATTATTACTATTATTATTATTATTATTATTATTCAGTCGGTGTGGCCTAGTGGATAAGGTGCTCGACTCGTGATCGAGAGGTCCCTGGTTCGACTCTCGCCCTGGGCACACCGATATTCTCTCTTTTGGATGAGACAGTGAGTAAAAACCGAGGTCCCGTGTCACGGTAAGCGTGGCACGTAAAAGTTTCGTCACTGCTTCGGGTGGGTCCGTTACATAGGTCTAAATTTCTGTGCAATGCATCAGGCAGATGCCGTCACCATATACGTGAAATAATCGTGGAGTGACGTAAAACAATAATCAATCAATATTATTATTACTATTATGTAGAATCGCACGTTTTATAAAAAAACTGTGAACATATCTTATGTGTAGCTATACGTCTTTGAACATAGGGAATCCATGCTTACATGTTTGTATTGGTCACTGCGGTTAACCACTCACCAGCCATACCTACGATGTCCATTCCTGTCGACAATTGGTTCAGAAAACGAGGATGTCCTGAAATAAATCTGATAATGATGTAAGACAGAAAAGTTTAAAACAGCAAAAGATAGAATTTTACGAACGGGAATCTGAAGAAGTTTGAAGCATTTCTTGCTATCTAGTTCTACAACTGCTAACTGATAAGCACATGATGGATCTTGTTGTTTTACTAAATTAGATATATGGAATAATGAATACTCAATCGACTTGAACGTTCAAGCGAACATATACCACTATTTGTTATTCAAATGTATTCCGTGCTCTATCTGTCTGAAAGCTAGGACAGTTTGTGACTAACATTCGGCAATAAACAAATCATAAAAATAAATACATAACTAGATTGTTGAATAACGATACTTAATATTGACTTAAATTGTATTGTTGTAACATGTGTGTGCTGAATAAATTAAGTAGGAGTATTGACCCCGCAAAATAGTCCCGCTTTCTATTACAATTCACCTGTTTACATTCCTGATTTACATTACAATTTACCTGTTTACACTCCTGATTTACATTACAATGTACCTGTGTTCACTCCGTATTTACATTACAGTTTACCTGTTTAACACTCCTGATTTCCATCAAATTAACCTGTTTACACCCCTGATTTACATTACAGTTTACCTGTTTTACACTCCTGATTTACATCAAATTTACCTTTTTACACCCCTGATTTACATTACAGTTTACCTGTTTTACATTCCTGATTTCCATCAAATTAACCTGTTTACACCCCTGATTTACATTACAGTTTAGCTGTTTTACACTCCTGATTTACAATACAATTAACCTGTTTTAAACTCCTTATATACATTACAATTTACTTGTTTTACACTTCTTATATACATTACAATTTACCTGTTTTACACTAATTATTTACATGACAATTTACCTATTTTACACTCGTCATACACATTAGAAATAAGCTGTTTTACACTCCTGATACACATTTCAATTTACCTGTTTTACATCTATGATATACATTACAATTTACCTGTTTACACTCCTCATTTTCATTACAATTTACCTGTTTTGACACAATATTTCAGCGTTTCCTTGCAGTCACTGAGTATTTGTTCTAAATCTCGTGGTTTCTCGTCAATATCAAGACAATGAGACATGCTTTCCATAAGCTGATGAGGATGATGAAAGTCTACTACTTTTCCTGCTCGATTCCTTTGGTTCCGGATGTATATTAGTAAAGTTATAAATATCTCCTGGAGAAACCTTTCAGCTGTTTTAGGCAAATCATTTGAGCCGTGGAACTCTGTTATATAAAACGGAAAACTGAGTAAAGCATAATACTTCCCCAGATAGAGAATTTAAAACACTGTTTATACATGGGTTTTTTCGATAATTCAATCGTTATTCGTGATATATGAGCTTACATGACTGAAACCAAGGCGCAATGTATAATCAACAGTAAGAGAAAATAAGAGGAATGGTGCAAAGAGCATTCTCTATAAAAGGGTGTTAGTTGTGTATTTTTCTTTCTGATAAGCTGTCAATTCTTTCACACTCTTACCCTTCTAGAATACGTTATATTTAGCTATGTAATTTAATCCCTGTAAACTTTTTGTCGAGATTCATTTTGACAAGGTTTTCGTTAAATTCTTTATATATTTTAAGGTACATATTTAAACCTCTTTATTTCTTTAGACAAAACCACCCGTACCATGAATAATTCTCAAAAGTGCCTCGCAGTGTAAGATAATCATTGAAATGGTCTTATAATTCAGGAAAAAAATGTGCCAACATAAACTGATTTACCCTTCTCAAAATATCCTTCAAATTCGGACCAATCTAAACTTGAAGTTTCGTTGGAAACATCGGAATCCTGAGACGTTTGTTGTTTTAGCTGTGATTTGGACTCCGTTTTGCATAATATGGCATGGCTTGTCAGCTCCTTTAGAACATTGTTGTCCATCTGAATATAGACATATAAGCTTCAAACGAGAAGCAAAACGAGCTTAACGAGTCCGTTCTCGGTACGAGTTTTAATGCGCTGCGCAAGTTTTAGCGCATGCCAATCGATTGTAATCGTTATAATAGTCGGCGTCTAAAAAACATTAATAATATTTAAAAATTATCAACAAATTATAAAATCAGCATAGTTTAACCGAAATGTATCTACCCAATATTAATATATCGAAATTAATTCCCATAATATCTGATTACGACATTTCAAAACGTTAAAAATAGTGTTTTTGAGATTTTCGCCCAAAACTAAACTAAGCAGTGAATTTTCTACAATTCTCTGAAAATTATTTTTATTTAACATTTCATCAATGACGTAAAAATGAACAATTTTTGACATTTTTTTTTTACCCAGAACGGCCTCGTAAATGATTACAGTAAAATAAGAAACAAAGGAAACAATCGCTGCCATACACACTCGTGTGGTTATGAGGTTATACGCAATCGGCATCATCGTCCTGTGCTGTGTAAATATCTATACTAACGGATGTCTTGAAACATTTTCATTTACCTCATAATTAATATGAATTATGTAAGGACATGTATGTAGTATTTATAATCGACGATGTGTTCGGCAGTTTAGAAGTCTGAAAGATGTTTATCAGGATTTACTCAAGCTACTTACTTTCTAGACCCCAGCACAATCAGTGGCGCTGTCGCTATACCACTGTGGACTGATATTCCCCGAGGGTAAGCATACGCAGAATGATCAAAACGTTCTAGCTCAGATTTACATTGATTCAATGAATAAGTATAGATCCCCGCCCAAACCATAATTCAATCAAATTGAACATATTTCGGGAGAGAGAGAAAGAGAGAGAGAGAGAGAGAGAGAGAGAGAGAGAGAGAGCCATTTCAAAATAGAGTGAAATCACTGTTAAACATTGAAAGATTAGTCAAACCGCCAAAACACAGTGCACTAAAGGTACATTAGGGATTAAGTAACTATGTAGCCAGGGAATGGCTACCAAGGAAATTCATGGAGACTTCATGAAAACACTTGGAATGGTATCTCCTTCTTATGAAATTGTTCAAAATGGACTGCAGAAATTGGAAAAGACAGGGAGAGCACCAAGCACATGCACACAAAACATGAAAACAGTAAATTTTGAGAAATAGGAGAGGAAAAAGAATTATTCAGGTCTTGTAGGATAATGCATCCGCTGATATTTTCCAAGTTGCAATGGAGTTCCTGTTAAGAAAAATGTATCAGCTGCTGAGGTGTCACGAATTCAAAGTCGTGTTCATCGAGATCTGACGTCATGCTGTATACACAAATCAACGAAATGAGAATATTGTCGTGTTTTGAGATAAAACGGCAGCTAGCAGAGATTAAAGGTCGTATTTGGGAATACATATCTTTATGATAGAGTAAGTTAAATGTTCATTTTGGGGATAATAGGTTGCAAATTCACTGTGCAAACGTTTGTTTGCCAAGAGGGGCTTGTACATCCCAATACCGGCTGGTATCGCTAAGAGTTCAACTTTTGATAAACAAAGTTTCTCTCACCCTTTCCCACACACCGCCGACATCACATGTGGAAAAAAAGGCAGAGGATGTCGGACTGTGATGAGTTCAGGTGTATACCTAAACACAATTTTATTCTTAAGGGTTTGACTTAGGTGTTATTACAACCTTCTTCTTAATGTTATGTGGCTGTTCACAGTCCTGTATATATACAGTGATAAATTGTATTTGTTTCGTCTGTATATAAAGACATTTACGAGAAACAGGAGACGCTTACTAAGGTGCCATGGATGAGCTAGAGGTAAGACCAGGTCCCATGGATGAGCTACAGTTAGGACCAGGTGCAGTAGATGAGCTAGAGATAGAACCAGGTGCCATGCATGAGCTAGAGGTGAGACCAGGTGCCATGGATGAGCTAGAGGTATGACCAGGTGCCATGGATGAGCTAGAAGTAGGACCAGGTGCGATGGATGGGCTAGAGGTAGGACCAGGTGCCATGGATGAGCTAGAGTTAGGATCAGGTCCCATGGATGGGCTAGAGGTGTGACCAGGTGCCATGGATGGGCTAGAGGTAAGACCAGGTCCCATGGATGGGCTAGAGGTAGGACCAGGCCCCATGGATGGGCTAGAGGTAGGACCAGGTGCCATGCATGAGCTAGAGGTGTGACCAGGTGTCATGGATGAGCTAGAGGTATGACCAGGTGCCATGGATGGGCTAGAGGTAGGACCAGGTCCCATGGATGGACTAGAGGTAGCACCAGGTGCCATGTATGAGCTAGAGGTGTGACTAGGTGTCATAGATGTGTAAGCTTCTCCTGCTTAGTGGTCACACCCGCCATGGCGCCATAGAATAACTTGTGGTAAGTAGTCTCAATCAGTAAAAATCCATGATAAATTAAATTGCTGTGAAAGTTTAATATCAAAATATAAACGGTTTAACAAGAACTATATGTACAATCAAATCAGGAACTTAACATGTAAATTTACTATTTCAGATAGGCGGTAAGAATGTCATTCACATATCTCTTTTCTATGAAAAAATAAATTAAGTTCTTCTTTCTAGATATTGTATGTAAGTAAGACAAACAGTTTTATTTGAATTTTTTCGGTCGTAACTTAAAATATTAAGAGAGTTTTGTGGTGGATTTATAAAGGAAACCATGATACATCAGAGGAGACACCGAGATCATTTGCTAAACGCACAAAAACTAGTTCCTTAATTCACATTTTTATATTGGACTAATATGAAATCGATGTAAAAATTGTGAAATTGAATAAAATATTTGTTTTCGATTTTCCACTTACACATTTCGGAAACCGGATCCTTCTCATTTCTTAACTTTACCCCACACTCATGACGGTATATAATCTCTCTCGTCTGTTTTTACGCCTAACGTTATAGTTTGGTTTAATATATAGTAAGATAATGCACTCATGATCATGTTTAATAAAGAAAAATTGCATATGTAACAGTAATTTAAATTGCTCAGGGAAGACCTGTTTTTGTGACCATAACATGTACAAATGTTATATTGTCATGTAATTAAATACCAAGCGTAAACATACCTATAAAGACTTTAATAAATAAAAAAGAAAAGAAAAAGAAAATAAGACAAAAATGAAGAAATGAAAAAAAAGTAAATAAATAAAAGAAAAGAAAGAAAAGAAAAGGTACAATATTGATATGTAGGCATTGAAACCCAATGAAAAAAGTATATTAGACTTAATCATGTCAACATAGATTCTCAATCAATCAATCAATCAATTGACTCTTATTTGAGGTCTTTTTAGTGATGAGGATCAAATATCTGTATTTTCGATCTCTACAGTTTAGGCCTTATGATCACTGGTGAGACATACGCTGTCGAAATGCCCTAATAATGTACCAAAATGTGTTCACATATATAGATCTATATGTTCTGGTTTTTATTATTCTTATCACACTACATACAATGAAATAAAAGCTCACTCAAATCATGAATCTAAAGTATTCTAAGTCTGTTTTTGAGACGCTGTTATCTTTTTAATAACAAAAGTGCCATTAAAATGCTAGGGTATTTTGCATTTTCTTAAAATCCTAATTTGAAATATCATAAATATTCATAGGCATTATTGTTCCTTCTACTTCAGTATTTCTCTGAGAGATACCTAACATATCCATTTGCCCGATTTTACGTGAAAATCCGAGTATAATAAAGGCTTCCTGCACAACTTTTTTAACATCATTTTACTGTGACGTCACAATGCAAACATTACGTTATAATTAAAACTAATGGAAAAGAAGCATTGGAACAACTTCTGACGTCGCATATAACGGAGATATTAACGACTGAAGAAATCCACCAACCTTTTATGATTTTTGTTTGTTTGTTTGATTATTGTTTTACGTCACTCCACGATTATTTCACGTATTACTATTTATGAATATATAGTAATGTTTGTGTTTGTAGATACGCAGAATGTACAGAAAAATTGTGAACATTCTTATAGCGCTGTAGGAAATCTAAAAAGAACAGAATATTAATTCCATTCTAATGTCAAAATTAAAAATAAATGTGGTAGTTCTACAGAAGGTGTCCCACGGCGTCTGAGTTTTAAGGTTGGAGTTATACATACTAGTGAATCAAAATGAAAATAGATTATAAACTATTTGTCCTTAAAAGCAAAAAGGAAAAAAAAATAAGATAATGATAATAATAAATAAAAAAATGATAAAACAAATCCTCAAATTTTAAAGTAAGTAAATGAAAAATAAATAAGTAAATAAATTAAATAAATAAGTAAACAAATACACTAATATTTATATTATTTTTCCATGTCCAATAACGGGCACATGTTCAGCAAAGGTTAACCATCTTAGAATCTAAAAAACGTGTAATCATTGGATCATGTCGATTTTTCTTATAGTTCTTTGAAATCGGATCGGTATCTAAGATTTCTACACGAGAGTGCGTTGAGTACATTTTTTCAACTTTCAGTCAAACAAGTTGAACAAATCATATGGCGATTTCCTATGATGGACAAATCCATCAAACGCTAAACATATAACCCCTTCAGATTGAACTGTATCTTATCCCCTTAAGCGTGAAATTCACCGCTCGATCATCAGATATTGACGTTACTTCTTATGTTCCGATGAATGCAGTAAATTTCCTGTATGTTAGATGAATACATCACCCTAAAGCTCTTCCTGCATACATAATGACGATATTCTATTATTTTACATCGATACAAACAACAGATTTTGATTTCAGCAAAGCAAGTAGTCAGTTGAATATACAAATTGAAGGTAAGTTTAGATTTTCTAAAAAATGTCGTAATATTAATTCAATAAATAATAATAATAATAATAATAATAATAATAATAATAATAATGATAATAATATTTATTATTATTATTATTATTATTATTATTATTATTATTGTTATTATTATTGTTTTTGTTGTTGTTGTTGTTGTTGTTTAAATATCATAATGATGGTAATAATAATCACAGTAATAATAATAATACGAATAATAAATAATATTAATAATAATAATAATTATAATAATAATAATGATAAGAAGAAGAAGAATATACTTTCGAATTTTACATCAAGTTAAAATAAATGTCATTTATTTGAGAATTGTATGGTAAAATTGCACATCACTTAGGTTACGATGCAGAAAATATACGAAATTTACTCTCTTTCTCTCTCTCTCTCTCTCTGAAAATGTTTATTCCTATGGATAGTATCATTGTTATCATTATTATGATAATCATCATCTTCTTCATCATTATCGTCATCATCATCTCATCGTCATCATCATAGATTTTTCGAGGTTTTTATTACTATCATCTATTATTATTATTATTATCATTATTATTTTTATTGTTGTTGTTAATATATTATTATTATTACGTTGTTGTTATCATTATTATTATTATTATTATTATTATTATTATTATCGTTTTCTGGTAGATCACTCATATGGTGACGGCATCATCAACCAGAAATATTGCGCAGATTTTTACAAAGGTAAACACCTAACCATGCCGATGGTCGGATAGAACTTTCACATTGTGACCCAGATCTCTCTCTCTCTCTCTCTCTCTCTCTCTCTCTCTCTCTCTCTCTCTCTCTCTCTCTCTCTCTCTCTCTCTCTCTCTCCAGTCTCGCCCACTTCCGGATCCCAATCTGGACCATTCGGCTACAGTAAATTTTAGAACATATGTACATTTTACGGCCAAGCCCGACATGTGATGATAAAATAATTGAATATCTTTACAGACATTGTAGATTGCTATATAATATTGATTAGTGACAAGCTCTTAAGACGGCACAATCTATTTCAAAGTACATTTTTTAATATTATAAATATGATTAAACAGCTATTTTATTGTATACTGAAATTATTTTATTGTATATACAATATGTAATATACAATGACATTTTGCAATAGATATCACATCAATTATGTCGTTTACACTAATTATTATCACGGAAACATTTTATTTGGTTGTTTTATGCATTTCAGATGGAAGTTGGACAATTTATACATCAATTTCTAATTTTCATATACCTTGTTTACCATGACATAGCGGCACAAGACTCAGAAAATCTTACGTATTATCCTGCCGTAAGTATAACACATTATACCATATTATAACATATTATACCATATTATAACATATTATAACATATTATACCATATTATAACATATTACACAATATTATAACATGTTATACCGAAAAAGATAATTTATTGTATAACTCAGATGGTCATTTCACTAGCTGGCTTTGCTATATTCGGTCTTTTCGATATACAGAGTTACTTCCAATTTGGGACGGTATCTGAACACTTTTGACGTCATCAAATTCTATGGAAACTAATCTAAATTTCAGAGAAATGAAAGTCCACAAATGACGTTTTTATAAGAAATTAATGACGTCATAATTGTTTTAAGTCAGATACCGTCTCAAATGGAAAGTTACTCTGTTTAACGAAAAGACTCAATAGGATGAAATCAGTCTCTGTAATTTTATAATTGGAATAGAACGGTTTGCTGGTTGTTGATGCTTAGACTTGGACATGAACCTTCTTCTCCCAAGTATTTCAAAGTTTTAGAAGAGCGTATCAAATTCTTACAAAGATATTTTTAATACGTGCATCTTTTCAATTATGCCTTAAACTGGTGTGGCCTAATGGTATCGCGCTCGACTCCTGATCGGGAGGCCGGCGTTCGAGTCCCGCTCTGGTCATGCCGGGGTCCAGTCTTTTAGATGAGACAGTAAAAAACGAGGTCCCGTGTTGTGGTATGCATGGCACGTTAAATATCCCTCACTGCTTCGGGTGGGTCCGTTGCAAAGGTAACAAATCGTATGCCCCGCATCAGGCAGATGCCATCACCATATACGTGAAAATTCGTGGTGTGACGCTAAACAAAAATCAATCAATCAATCTATCTATTATGTCTTAAGTTGCTGAGGGAGATTCGACTGATCCGTGGAAAAGGGAAGATTTAAAAGCTCAACAACAGAAATAAGAAAACAGTTCAAAGACAAGAATAGGAAAAAGAAGTAGTAATAAGATGCAAACAAACAATATAAACTAGTGTTTACGAACGTAAATACAGCCGATGTGTGTTTAAAAGTCATCTGACTATTTTGGGCATGAATTATAAGTACGGCTAGTACAACGGTAGACGCTTACTGAAATTCTCCGTCATTAGTATAGGGATTATAGCCGTTATTCCCAGGACTCCAAATGGTCAAACATCATATTCCGCTTTGAGTGGTGTCTCTAGAAACCGATATAAAAGCAAAACAAACAAACTGACAAAAATGACGGTACCAAATGATTTCTCTGACGTCAGATTACTACCAAAATGAGAAATCGCTCTGTAATACAGTATTGGAAATGATCGGTTTTAACACCGTTAAAGATAATAATGAGTAGTTCGCAAGAGTTTCCTCGTAAAAATATAGATGCTTTTAAGGGAGAAAAAGGGTATAGCCTCTGCAATTCGCTTTACACATGATCAGATCATAGTACTTGCTCTGACTGAGTGCAACCCCCATAATGTCACATGTTAATGTTCATGGAACCAATTTAAGAAATGCATGTGCTTAAGGTATATTTGAATATGTATACAACTGTTCATGACAACAATTTATGAATAATTCATCACAAAATTACAGTTGCATTCTATTTAAACATATGCAAAATTTTCATCATAATGACAAATACTACCAGAGCAGGGCTTATATGTATCTCATCTATCAGGAAACATATTGTATGTGATAGCATAACATGACTTATATTAATCTGGTTTTCGATCTATATACTATACTTTGTCTTTAATTCATTATCGCGTAAGTTGATCCATTATTTAGGCATGTAAATAAAAGCCAAGACGCACATGGCTTACATCAGTATTTATCCATTAGTGATTCACAGATGTTTTCACCTCATATATCGGCAGTCAATTAAAATAGATATAACACATGGAGAAAAAAATAAATTACTTTGAACACTCATCTTCCACTAAAATTCAGAGATAAAGTTAAGTGTGCAGCAAGACTTAACCTATTCTTTTTGAAGAATATGTCCTTTCTTGGTTAACAGACCGCGCTTAACTCTTTTTTATGAATATTGCCTCTCTGTCAGACATCTGTTCCTTGGGATTCATAAATGTCAACTTTTTTTCTGTTGTGAGTGCAACTACGACACAGCACCTTTGTATTATACAAAATTCAAGAGATCTTCAGTTCACACCGCAGTATAGCGCTTATCTTTGTGCATTACCATCACTATCTGTGTTATGTCTTTGAATTATGTAAGGGCACTCATTGCGTGTGTGGCTAGCCAAAGAGCAGACTCCCCCCCCCCCCCCCCCCCCCCCCCCCCCCCGGCACCCGGTCTCACCTTTGAATTCCAGGGGTCCGTGATCTGTGGTACATAGTTGTTAGTGCCATAGTCATGTGACACCAGTTACTTTCGTATTTTACATTTGAATTCCCCAACTCTTTTTAATTTCTGCGTGTCAATAGCTGCTTTTCTCGTACACTTAAGGTCCCTTTCCTTTCATTCTGACTAAATTGGAATCACATTCTTTATTTCGATTTGCTTGGACTCACAATATTAAATGAATAATACATATTTACGGGGTAACATGCCATTTTGTCAACCTTAGGAAAGAATGTCGACCGAAAACACTTGAATACATTCAATAATATACAGTTACAGTTGAATTATGCATTAGTTAATAGCCCTATATCTTTTTACGACCTCTCAACTTGGCACATTTTTAAAACGTTGATCACATTTTGGAGGAATGTTTATATCTTTAAAGTGTATCTTTTGATTATACTGTGGTGAATGAAAAGATGATGTCATAAAGCGCTTTACCACACCAACTGATAGTAGAGATGATGGATAAATCCAAAGCACAAGTCCAAAAATCAAAAACCCAGAGGACATACAAAATCAGTGAAAATGAAAAACAAATGGAAAATAACAAAATATGTCTACTTGAAGAGCATATGTGAACCCCTGTGATGGAGTGAGATCAGGTGCCCGGGGAGAGTGAGCATCTCCTGGTTGCTAGCAACACCCGTCATATATACCCAGTAGAAAGAGTCAGATCGTGTAAATTCCATATGTATTTATATATGGAGAAGTCGAAGTAGGTAACCTTCTAGTACAGAAGGTGTCAAATCTGTGTAAAATGATCGGAATCGGTCTCAGTCCAGAATATCATTTAAAAGTCTGGATAACGAGATATCATATGGAGTAATAAGAGTCTCGTAACGACCATAGAATTTCCTCAGTGACGTTGCTAGTCTAGCACATATATAACCCTGGTTGAGCAGCTTAACTGAAAGTCGCCTAGCCCTCAGAACAAAGTCACTGTAATTTGAACATGCTCTGGAATAACGTATTAACTGAGATATGAATACGCCGTATGCGGGCGATGATGGAATGTTGCTACTTATGAAAGGAAAGTTTGTGATAGCGAAATTGAAATCGTCACGTTTGTCATAGAGTGAGACTATTCTCATATCAAATGATCGCCCTAAGTTCGTATCCTAACTGCACTATAATCAAATGTCGTTGTGGTGTCCTCATGTTTTTCTTTTCTAATTTATCATATTATGACATTATATACTGTATATTTCCGTTGGTGACTTCTGTCATACGGCTGAGTCAGTAACTTTTGAAAAACAGGACATCGCAAAATATATTCCATTATAATGCAGTTAATATAAAACAAATTAAAATATGATTGCATATAGCAGTTATTCAAATGTCAACTACTAAAATGGTGAAGTCTTATTACATATTATGTACGATAAACAAACCCAAAACCATCACATGCATATATGTAAAATAAAAGACTATTCCAGAGTCAATCTTTGAATTTGTGAACTCGTCGTCATTTTAGTACGATACGAGGGAACATGTAGTTAAGTAATAATGATTAATTAAACTGCGCAACGACGGACGTCAATGCGCTCTGACATATAAATGACGTTTAAAGAGTGTAACATTCTTCGGCTCCATGGTAACATCCGCCACTGATATACCTACAATATTATATCAATACAACATCTTTTACTTTACGTTTTATGTATATCTTAGATTAATATGTATCTTTCAATTTAGTCATTTCCTGTTACATACCTTTGCAACGACGGTACAAAGCACGACGCTCGCATAGAAGTGTGCGAAAACTCGGGTGGAGGTAAACTTAACATCATACAGAATGGCCAGAAATCCGACACCGTCTACGTACGGAATATAGAGGTGAGAGTAGTTTATCTCTTGGGAAGGAAACATAACATCCTACGACATCACTTTTTTATATTCAATCTACATAATGTTTTATACAACAAACAACTTGTAAATTCAAACTGAGAAAGTAGAGTAAAACGGTAACAATGGATGAGATAAATTCTATAACATATAAAAGTTTTCTGTGAGTAAGTGGGTAGCAACTTCGTAATATCAACGTTTTATTTACAGTTTAAATGCACTGGTGTTGGTAATGTCGTATTTGGTAAAGATAAAAAAGTGGTCAAAACTTCAAAAGTATAAGCATAATTTCTCTCTTACAGAGCGTGGTACTAGTGAATTCCGATACAAGTGTTTTATGCATCGTGCGAGGCGCCCCAATCCAGGTAATAAACTGGACTTCTACATAACAGACAATCTTGTGCTCATTTTTTTTCCCATAAGGGTGATATTTACTTCATACTGTATCAGTTGATTAAATGTTAAAATCAAAATTCAGATTCAGATAAATATGACTTGCATTAATCGAAAAGCTTTGTCTAAAGCTTTATTTATTTATCTTTTTATTTACTGGGTTTATTTAAAAGGCATGCTAGACACTTCAAATAGTACACATTCAGTAGATTTTTGTATATTTCAGTAGTGACATTGCAGTAGAATGCCTTTAAGTATAAATTGCTTTAACAGAAAATATCCACGTGTTGTCTGTTTATGTGCTTACTTTTCTTTCTTTTGCATAATCTCTGACAATTGTGGGTGGTTTTTTTCTCCATAAGGTATGTTTTCATTCCCTTAAATATCTCTTACATACGCCAATAATATGCCCCACATGTAGTGAAGTAAAACTGTTTAGTGTTAATCAAATTATAAATGAACACATTAAATGACTTTCTACTCTTTTTAGAAGAAAATGCGGAAGGGCAAATGTTACGCTTTGTACAAACCTCGGCAACATCAGATCAAACCTTGGATGAGGAAAAAATGCAAGAGCAGTGTCATTGTCAGCATGAAGAGAGTGCGATGCAAAAACGTTTACTACAAGTAATACATACTTGAAGTGTAATGAGAGGACTGGCATTCTCGAATATGTGTCCAATCTAATGTTAGCGTTAAGATTACCGGGGAGTTAGGATGTCCTACCTTGAGTTCTATCGAGAGATTTCCATAGCTGTGATGGGTGAATTCTAATAGACCTATTTCTTCCGTGTCTTTTAATCAAACAGTACCGATGTTGTGTTCCAGGCTATATATTACGTAAGACGAGAAAAGAAAAAAAAAGAAGGAAAGAATTGATTATGCCAAGTCTTTCCCTTAATACGAATTTGAACTTTAAGGTTATCGATCCTTAGGTGACGTCATCTATGTTCCGTCAGAAGAAGGGGTGGAGGAAAATAAAGTTTGTTGATTTTTCTTCGTAGATATAGTAGTAACAAAATAATGTAACACTATAGGTCTTGAACATATTTCTGATTTTTTTTAACTTACCAAACCATATTAGTTATTTGCATCATTTTTGTCAAAATAAGAGGGAGATGTTCCTTTGTTTTGCTTTAATATAACTCATCTCTGAAAGAGCTGTCCTCTCATTGTTTTACAATGATTTGGGGACGAAATAGCGGCGGGGCTGGGCTGTAGGTTAATAAATCTTACTTTGCACAAAACCTTACCTGGATACATACATATTTCTTTGGTTTATTAAGTACATATTGCAGAATAAAAAATAAATCAAGAGAATGAGATTTGCACATGTTTTTACATTATCAGCACTCTAAATATCCCATTTTGTTGCATTTGTACGGGGATAATTTTAGCACCCAGTGATGCAAGACAGACCTTTCTCTCATTATATATACATGGGATTCTAGCAGTGATACTGAACCATGAAGGAAAGATATTACACTACAAAAAAGAAGTGTTTATAGTATGCTGATTTACATAAAATAGGCCGTGCAATACAAACTAATTGACTCAAAAATGACTAAAATATGAATTAAGCATGTTAAGATTCTATAATTTGGACTTCTTGCTCAAACGAAAACAAATATGGGTAGGTGCTGTTTTAACACCACCAATTTATTTATGTCTTATATTTTCATGAAATAAAAAAAAAAAAAGAATTTGAGAAAAAAGCACGTATTGTTCACCAGAATTTTCTTAGGGATGGATAAGTAGAATTTTGACAAGTATCTCTCAAGTAGCATTCATTTTTAACATACACCGGTTAAAGAAAAATATAACCATACTTCACTTAAAAATTTGGTATAAGGGCCATCAAAGGAAGATATAGAAGTGAAGTCTTAAAGTAGGTGTAATACAGGATGACACAGGATGAATTGGTAATGAGAAGACGGAAGACACCCGACTAAGGTGTATGAGACAAATCGTCAAGGACATGCACACAGTTATAGTCAAATATTTACATTACTACTAGTCACCTCATGTTAAACGTTCGATTCCCAAATGAATATTTCTTGTTGAACAGAATTACAACAGGAAGGGCGCATTTAAAATTTGAGAGTAGATTTTGCCTAGATACGGTGTAACTAGGTCATGTACTACTATTTATAGATAACGTTCCAAATTCATACCAAACCACAACCACAGAACCAAGGAAAGATAACCATAGAATCACCTCTTAGCTTTACCATCATGGTACGATCAAACTGTAAATTGCTCTTTCAATTGTAATATGTGAGACGACATCATGGACGTGTACATGTACTACTGCAGACAACGGACGCTAGGTTATCTGACCTACTGCAGACAACGGACGCTAGGTCATCTCACCTACTGCAGACAACGGATACTAGGTCATCTGACCTACTGCAGACTGCGGATACTAGGTCATCTGTCGGCTTCTCCGGCTACATAATGAATTTCTCTGTAACTGATTCATTATAATAAGAATCGTAGTATAGTCTTATCACTTCTATTTGAAGTTTTATTCAAAGACATTTGCAGCCTTTCAATAAATTTCAATCATGAATGGTCTAATTTCTGTACATATGTTTGGGCAAATTAAAAAGCTGGAACGTGAAGAAGAGCTCGAATATACGTATGTAAATCCAACTGAAAATTTGATTTAGTTAACTAAATTAATTTTTAAAAATATTTTAAAATGAATTGGTAGTTTAAAAATAAAGTATAAGTGTCTACTTTATGTGTTGATGGAATATAATTCAGCTTTGTCAGGTACGAATGTTCGAGAACCGCTTTGCGGTTCACAAAATTTATGCTTGACGAACCAGAACTATATTCAATGAGCACACAAAATAGGACACTCATTCATTACATAAGCACAGAAAACGACAATGGTTGATTGTGTTACAGTTACGATACCGATGTCGGACGGCCAATCCAAGGAAAAATTATCTCAAATGGTGTGGTTTACCCGATTAACTGACACGCAACTTACTGGGAACATTCAAGTGACACATTTGAAACCATATAAATAATCATAGACAAACATCAATATGTTTCTCAAGGCGACATGTTAGAAAACGAAAGTGCATCATCCTTTAAAAGAGGTGATTGTTGGATACCTTAAATGCATTTTTACATGAAGAATTTGACATATATTGTTCATTACATTGTCGTATATGACAATATCAAGACATGGTGTAAGGGCAATGAATGACAAATTTACACGCAATCAGTTGCATCCAAAATTTATAATTACAAAGGTTTTCTACAGTGTCTTGATCTAAGCAACTCTGCATGCCATCCTCAACCGTGTGCATGTTCCTCATCTAATTTTGTATATTCTCCTTGTGGCCATGTCATTACTGGTGATCTCGATATAGTTAAAAACACTAAATTAAGAGAACTTTTACTTAAAGGTCCAAAATACAGAGAACCCAGGTAAACCACACCATTATCTCAAATGGTGTGGTTTACCCGATTAACTGACACGCAACTTAATGGGAGCATTCAATTGACACATTTGAAACCATATAAATAATCATAAACAAACATCAATAGGTTTCTCAAGGCGACATGTTAGAAAACGAAAGTGCATCATCCTTTAAAAGAGGTGATTGTTGGATACCTTAAAAGCATTTTTACATGAAGAATTTGACATATATTGTTCATTACATTGTCGTATATGACAATATCAAGACATGGTGTAAGGGCAATGAATGACAAATTTACACGCAATCAGTTGCATCCACAATTTATAATTACAAAGGGTTTCTACAGTGTCTTGATCTTATAATTAGCAACTCTGCATGCCATCCTCAACCTTGTGCATGTTCCTCATCTAAGTTCGTATATTCTCCTTGTGGCCATGTCATTACTGGTGATCTCGATATAGTTAAAAACACTAAATTAAGAGAACTTTTACTTAAAGGTCCAAAATACAGAGAACCCAGATCATTCACATGGAGCCAAAATTTTGAGAATATGCCACACGATGGGCAAAAAGAGAGGAAGTACAAGTCGACACTCTTTCGGAATGGATAAAATCTATTGCAATACTGCTGAGATCAAAAATTAAAAAATTACAAGATTCTGTAAACACCAGATTCGAATCTATTTTTAAAGAACCTGATGTTGTCAGAGAACTTACCTTCCTCCAAGAACATTATATCATTACACCAGCAGATAAAGCATCTAATAATTATACATTTACTTGTAAGAAATATTACTTTGACAGCCTAGTGAAAGAATTAGGATTAAATTCAGCTCCAGGAAATCCTACTTATACTCTCACGAACTTTTCGGTTTCGGAAGTACTCGAAAATCATAAATCTGTCCTCAATAGGTTTGGTATTGACTCAAATAAATTGAATTTAGAACTTCCATATTTGTACTGCATTCCAAAAATGCACAAAGCTCCTTACAAACAACGCTTTATCGCTGGTTCCTCGAAGTGTTCCACAAAATCTGTATCGATGCTACTCACAAAAATATTATCAGAAATTAAATCTGGCCTTCATAGATACTGCGAAACAGTATATTCCAGAAGTGGAATTAATCAAATGTGGATCCTTAAAAATTCAAAAGAGTTGTTAGAACATCTAAAATCAAAAAGTTTTACTAAAATTCACTCCATCAAGTCTTTTGACTTTTCGACTCTTTACACAACCATCCCTCATCAGAAATTAAAAGACAGATTAGCGGAAATTATTCAAAATGCATTTACTAGTAAAACGGAAGCCGCAAATGCAAATATATAGTAATAGGCCACGATAAAACTTACTTTGTTAGGGAAAATTCTGATTCCAAAAATAAATACACTGAAACAGCTGTCATCCAGATGTTGAACTTTCTTATCGATAACATTTTTGTGGTGTTTGGAGGTAAGGTTTTTCAACAAATTGTCGGCATTCCAATGGGCACTAACTGTGCTCCGCTTCTGGCTGACATATTCCTTTACTCATACGAAGCTGAATTCATTCAGTCTTTGCTTTCGCAAGGAAAAAAAAAAACAATTGGCTCTTGGCTTCAATTTTACTTACAGATATATAGATGACTAGATTTCAATTAATAATCCTTCATTCGCGGATTACCTTAGCATCATCTATCCAAGTGAACTGGAGGTCAAAGAAACCACAGACACTAGTAATTCTACTTCGTATTTAGATATTATGTTGTCTTTCGACATTAATGGTCAATTGAACACCTCACTCTATGACAAACGTGACGATTTCAATTTCGCTATCACAAACTTTCCTTTCATAAGTAGCAACATTCCATCATCGCCCGCATACGGCGTATTCATATCTCAGATAATACGTTATTCCAGAGCATGTTCAAATTACAATGACTTTGTTCTGAGGGCTAGGCGACTTTCAGTTAAGCTGCTCAACCACGGTTATATATGTGCTAGACTAGCATCGTCACTGAGGAAGTTCTACGGTCGTTACGAGACTCTTATAACTGCATATGATATCTCATTATCCAGACTTTTAAATGATATTCTGGACTGAGACCGATTCCGATCACTTAACACAGATTTGACACCTTCTATACTAGAAGGTTACCTACTTCGACTTCTCCATATATAAATCCATATGGAATTCACACGATTTGACTCTTTCTACGGGGTATAAGTGATGGGTGTTGCTAGCAAGCAGGAGATGCTCACTCTCCCCGGGCACCTGATCTCACTTACAGAAAGAGAAGGGACACTTATTTTCAGAGCATATCTTGCCCAACGTCTCGTTTCAAGACATCCATTAATGTCAACCAAGGTGCATGTAGGTAAAAGGTTGTCGTCATGCACATGTGGTGTAGTAGATTATTGCAGGTAAATACATTTTAATATTTTTCACTATGTCAAATAAATACTGTTGAAGTATAAACAATATAACAATTATGTATACACAGCAAAATAAGCAATAATTGGCAAGCTAGAGCATCTAGAGAAATACTGTGGGATCCGGTACCATAGAGAATACAGTATCTTCTGCTGAAAGGTCACCTTACTCGTGAAGTCTTCACAGTCATCAAGGACGTTTACAGTCAAAAGAACTACAAATGTATTTACCTTATCACTGTCGGTAGACAAAATATTGCTTGCCAAAAAAAAAATCATGATACTCCTATATTTTCGGTTAAGCAGATTTGCAACACTAAGTTAGTAGACGGTGTTGTAGCTATTAATGTTTGTGTCGCATTAAAGGAAAACACGAATTTGAAATTATGTAAAGCATAATAAAACCTAGAGGCATGCAAGGTATAGCAATTGCACTTTAATCGAGGTTCTGTGATTTTGTTTTCTTAAATAATTTTATTACTAACAGTAAATTTCCCTGGCGATTTCTGGCATACGACTGAGTCGGATGCTTCTATCTTTTCCTTCCTATTAGTTGTAACGTTTGCCACTGTTACGTTCGATGTATTCAAAACCGTAATTGATTTATAACTTATTTTAAGTCGTTTTGTGTTTTCAAATTAGAAATGTCTATCCTTTTCAGGTAATTCTAAAGTCTGAACAATTGTCGCATTTGAAATCAAGATAAGAAATTGCTAAATTTGCAAGTTTTTCAAACAATCCCGAAAGTTGAAAGGAAAAGATAAAAACATATCACTCAGCCGTATAATAGAGGTCATCATACGGTAATGCACTACTAATAACGAAATTGTCTCAGAAAAAAAATTACAGAACTTTTGATGAAAGTGCAGTTGCGATATCGGCAAAAGGCGGTCTATTATTACAAAAGTAGTCATACAATAGGTAAACGGTTTACGGGCTCACCATCTTGCTCACTACAAAATCACTGTTATCAAAAATCACTTATTTTTAAGTCTATAAATAATCCTCCATATACAGAGCAAGGATCAACAAGAATCTCAAGTTGAGAGGTCCTAAAAATATAAACACGTATAAAAATGCAGAGTAAGACCAAGATATCAGTAATATATAAATTGTCATCAACATGAGTATATCAAATAGAAAGGAATATACAATCATGTTTAACGAATGACTACAGCTACAACACTTCATTGTTCGATAATTAATAATTAGTAAGGCAATCGAATGGGAAAAAAAAGAATCATTAAGGGTGACATACTCAGACGCCTAGGAAGCAGCTAGTGTTTGTATATCCTGTTTGGTTGCCATACCAAGCATGTACAATTCAACAATCATAGTTCGTATATATATATATATATATATATATATATATATATATATATATATATATATATATATATATATATATATATATATATATATATATATATATATATATATATATATATATATATATATATATATATATATATATATATATATATATATATTTGTTTACTTTTTTCATTTTTTCTTTTTCTTTTTTTTTTGTTTTTTTTTTTTTGTATAAATAAAAAACTTTACATCCTTTATGTAGTACCTAACTACTTAGTGACTTTATTGCAACACTGAACATTTAATTAGGATGGTCATACCTTTCAGTGGGTCCTGTTCCTCTGTATATCCTAGATTACTGTTCATACTTGATGAAGTATTCTTAAATAGAATGCTGCAAAAATATCGCCAAAGAATCTGCATAAATTCTTAATATGAAATGTCGCCGTTATTCGATATATAGGCAATTAATTTACACTTGACTGACGGGTGATGTCAATTTTGGGGATACACATGGAGATTTGAGGCAGCTGTGTCGTCAAACTTTCACCAGAATAATTCTGCCAAATCTGTTTCCAATAAGACGTTATCAATAAGATCGTTTTTACAGAAATATGAGGTAACTAATTTACTGAGAATGGTGACTTGACTGTTAATCATGCTGTAGACATTCAATATTGGAGTAGTTACTTAGTGGGCTGAATGTACTCGTAAAACAAAAGGATTGATATTGACATATAAAATGTATTCCAACTTCTTGTCAGAATGGGCAAGAACATTTTAATACATAAATCCAAAACAATGTTAATACATAAATCCAAAACAATGTTTTTGTGTACACATTGCAATTGCCGATTGGGAATGGGCTTGTACTTGGTAACAACCAGGTTATATAAAGTCGCTACCTCAATTGTTCAACGATAATTATGTATAATTGTGTGTAAAATTGGTTGATAAATGATGCCATTCGTAGAATAAAACAAAGAAAAACAGCAGAAAGATGATTTAATTCTGAATTCCGTTGGCAACAAAAACCCTGAAAATGCAAAGTGTTATAAAAGCTCTCTCTCTCTCTCTCTCGTCTATACTTATCCATTATTTTCTTTCATCCTTTTTCTGTCCTGTTTGATATATAATATATAACGAAATACTCACGCTTTTAATGTACTCCCTTGTGCAAAGAAAATTCTGAAAACGGCACTCCAATACCACCGACTCTTGATAAACCCCTTATTACAATCGACACTTGGCGGACCCCTTATTACAACCGACACTTGTCGCACTCCTTATTACAACCGGCACTTGACAGACCCCTTATTACAACCGCCACTTGGCGGACCCCTTATTACAACTAACGCCTGACGGACCCCTTATTACAACCGGCACCTGACGGACCCCTTATTACACCAGCACTTGACGGACCCCTTATTACAAACGACACTTGACAGAATCCTTATTACAACCGACACTTGACGGACCCTTATTAAAAACGGCACTTGACGGACCCCTTATTACAACCGACACTTGACTGCCTCAAACACAGACTAAGTGTCCTTTACAATAAGCGAATTTGTTCATACGTAAACACGTCATGCTCCGTTCAATTTATTTTTTTATACACTTGGGACTAAAAATATCTCATTTAGTTAGAGGTTCGTTGTAATATATTGTACATGTGTTACCTTTAGTTAGAGGTTAGTTGTAATATATTCTACCTGTGTTACCTTTAGTTAGAGGTTAGTAGTAATATATTGTACATGTCTTACCTTTAGTTAGAGGTTAGTTGTAATATACTGTACATGTGTTACCTTTAGTTAGAGGTTAGTTGAAATATATTGTACATGTGTTACCTTTAGTTAGAGGTAAGTTGTAATATATTATACATATGTTACCTTTAGTTAGAGGTTAGTTGTAATATATTGTACATGTGTTACCTTTAGTTAGAGGTTAGTTGTAATATATTGTACCTGTGTAACCTTTAGTTAGAGGTTAGTTGTAATATATTGTACCCGTGTTACCTTTAGTTAGAGGTTAGTTGTAATATATTGTACCTGTGTTACCTTTAGTTAGAGGTTAGTTGTAATATATTGTACCCGTGTTACCTTAAGTTAGAGGTTAGTTGTAATATATTGTACCTGTGTTACCTTTAGTTAGAGGTTAGTCGTAATATATTGTACATGTGTTATCTTTAGTTAGAGTTAGTCGTAATATATTGTACCTGTGTTACCTTTAGTTAGAGTTAAGTTGTAATATATTGTACATGTGTTACCTTTAGTTAGAGGTTAGTTGTAATATATTGTACATGTGTTACCTATAGTTAGAGGTTAGTTGTAATATATTGTACCCGTGTTACCTTTAGTTAGAGGTTAGTTGTAATATATTGTACCTGTGTTACCTTTAGTTAGAGGTTAGTTGTAATATATTGTACATGTGTTACCTTTAGTTAGAGGTTAGTTGTAATATATTGTACATGTGTTACCTTTAGTTAGAGGTTAGTTGTAATATATTGTACATGTGTTACCTTTAGTTAGAGGTTAGTTGTAATATATTGTACATGTGTTACCTTTAGTTAGAGGTTAGTTGTAATATATTGTACATGTGTTACCTTTAGTTAGAGGTTAGTTTAATATATTGTACCCGTGTTACCTTTAGTTAGAGGTTAGTTGTAATATATCGTACCCGTGTTACCTTTAGTTAGAGGTTAGTTGTAATATATTGTACCCGTGTTATCTTTAGTTAGAGGTTAGTTGTAATATATAGTACCTGTGTTACCTTTAGTTAGAGGTTAGTTGTAATATATTGTACCTGTGTTACCTTTAGTTAGAGGTTAGTTGTAATATATTGTACCCGTGTTACCTTTAGTTAGAGGTTAGTTGTAATATATTGTACATGTGTTACCTTTAGTTAGAGGTTAGTTGTAATATATTGTACCCGTGTTACCTTTAGTTAGAGGTTAGTTGTAATATATTGTACCCGTGTTATCTTTAGTTAGAGGTTAGTTGTAATATATTGTACATGTGTTACCTTTAGTTAGAGGTTAGTTGTAATATATTGTACCCGTGTTACCTTTAGTTAGAGGTTAGTTGTAATATATTGTACCTGTGTTACCTTTAGTTAGAGGTTAGTTGTAATATATTGTACATGTGTTACCTTTAGTTAGAGGTTAGTTGTAATATATTGTACCCGTGTTACCTTTAGTTAGAGGTTAGTTGTAATATATTATACCTGTGTTACCTTTAGTTAGAGGTTAGTTGTAAAATATTGTACCCGTGTTACATTTAGTTAGAGGTTAGTTGTAATATATTGTACATGTGTTACCTTTAGTTAGAGGTTAGTTGTAATATATTGTACCCATGTTACCTTTAGTTAGAGGTTAGTTGTAATATATTGTACCTGTGTTACCTTTAAATGCAATTATGAAGTCTTTAAAATGAAATTGAATATCAATTTTGAGCACTGGTAATCGACGTTTCAATCAGTGAAGAATATTTTTATGTCGTACCACATTGTGGTTTATGGTCGCTAAAATGCTCGAAGGTTACTATCATCGACTTGTCTCTTAAACCGAAAATTACCCTTAACTTACCGCAAGCGGACTACACAAACAGAAGAATAGGTACATGCTTGCTAATAGGGAGTTGTTTAGTCGATTTATTATCATTAAATTGACTTCTCATTATTATTTGATTATTTTCTTTTTTTTTTCTATTATTATTTATTTATTTATTTATTTTTAATTAATTTATTATTTTTTTTTAAGAAGAAGGGGTGGGTGGGTGGGTTTGGGCTTCATTTGTTGTTATTGTTGTGGTTGTTGTTGTTGTTGCCTTTTCTTTTTTTTCTTTTTTTTTTTTTTTTGGTTATTTTCTTTACTGTTTGCTGAAATCAACAATCTATTTCACGCAGATATATGTCATTTATTTCTCATTACGCGTTCAGTACATGATAAAAGTCAGCAATATGTGTGTCCGAGTCAAAATTAGCACTTAGAAATTGTAAATGTAAGATTTCAAATTTCCCACCACATTCCTGCGTAGCAATCTGAAAAAGAAACAGTGCATTATTGCTTGGAATGATTCACATGCTGCATCATGATATCAAACTAAATAACATTTAAAAAAAGATAAATAAAATAGATAAATAAATAAATAAATAGATTAATATTCCTTTACGTCTGTGGACTGAATTCGTAGAGGATCTCTGCTATAGTATAACAGGTAATTATTTAATTAGACTTTTTTAAGTAATAGCTGTCCTTTGCCTTTGCAAAACTTTTAATTGGTAAAATGGCTACAGAATATAGCTGTATTTTAAAATCATTCAATTTTGAGTATTAAATTGCACATTTAACAATAAAAATCAGCGGGTATTTCATTTTTGATAAAAATAAATCAGAAAAGGTGCATTTAAGTATTTCTTGCTAGACAAAAACTAGAAAAATAAAAAATATCCCGTAGGTGCCGCCATCATCTATGTGTAATAATTAACCTGGAGTGGCAATTATAAACAAAAATCGTTGATATCGCGACTTTGTTCTTAGCCAAAAAAAAAAAAAAAAAAAACAAACAAACAAACAAACAAACAAAACAAAACAAAAAAAAAAACAAAAAAAACTAATCCATTTACAAATACACATTACTGAGGAGCGCTGAGTCAATACATTTATGTATAATAGTAGTGAGAACTGATATCGTGTCATAGCTGTTCACTAATGAGCGGTTAATACACGTAGTTAACAATAAGATGTCCTACTTACTTTCATTTCTTGTGCGTTGCATTCCAACATAATTCCATACAGGCCTTTCTGATACACATTATTATCACCGTTAAAGAAATTCCCAACGGCTGTATAAGGTTTAATGTCCTTACAAGATGAGGCAACCTGTCGAGGTATTGAAATTATAATTTTCTATAATAATAAAAATAATAATAATAATAATAATAATAATAATAATAATAATAATAATAATAATAATAATAATAATAATAATGATAATAATGATGATGATGATGATGATGTTGATGATAACGATAATAATAATAATAATGATGATGATGATGATGATGATGATGATAATAATAATGATAATAATAATAATAATAATAATAATAATAATAATAATAATAATAATAATGATAATTATTATTATTATTATTATAACAATAAATCATCATTTTTGGTCACTCGTTGTCCATTATCCTATAGCTTTTTAACATTCTTGATGCTGCTCTTATTAACAGATACTTTGCAGCTGTCTGTACCTGACTTCCTTTGTGCAAGACCGTCGTTTGTGTAATATTACATAAGCTGTACAGAGGAGTTGCAGCATCCGGGTAGTTCTTCCCGCACTCCGTTTGGGATCTACCATAAGACTGGTGAAGAGCAAGGGCCTCGATGGTCTTAAATTCATCACATATGATTGGTGCTACAAATAAAACATATCTATTCTTGAATTTAAAAAAAAATTACTTATGGTGCCTGTATCAAATAAGAATTACGAGGTAACAACAGACGAGTGAAAACAAACGAAAGGAAGGAGAGGAACCCAAGGAGAATCCTGTATGAATAACAGACGAATGACAACAAATGAAAGGAAGGAGAGGAACCCAAGGAGCATCCTGTATGAACAACAGACGAATGACAACAAACGAAAGGAAGGAGAGGAACCCAAGGAGCATCCTGTATGAACAACAGACGAATGACAACAAATGAAAGGAAAGAAAGGAACCCAAGGAGCATCCTGTATGAACAACAGACGAATGACAACAAACGAAAGGAAGGAGAGAAACCCAAGGAGCATCCTGTATGAACAACAGACGAATGACAACAAACGAAAGGAAGGAGAGGAACCCAAGGAGCATCCTGTATGAACAACAGACGAATGACAATAAACGAAACGAAGGAGAGAAACCCAAGGAGCATCCTGTATGAACAACAGACGAATGACAACAAACGAAACGAAGGAAAGGAACCCAAGGAGCATCCTGTATGAACAACAGACGAATGACAACAAACGAAACGAAGGAGAGGAACCCAAGGAGCATCCTGTATGAACAACAGACGAATGAAAACAAACGAAATAAAGATCTAAGGAAAGAGAACAAAGAATGGAAGAAAGGAAGAAAGAAAGAAAGAAAGAAAGAAGTTCAGAAAGAATGGAAAACAAAAACACAGAATGGAAAAGATTGAAAGAAAATTGAAAAAAAACAAACAATAAATGGGAAAGAATTAGAATAAAAAGAGTAGAAAAAAGCAAAGAAGGAGACAAAAATGAATGAAATAAAGAAAGAAATATGAAATATGAAAGAAAGAAAGAAAGAATAAGAATGTATTAGATATACTCACCATGCTGTTTTGGCATTGCTGTTGTTGGAAGCGGAGTTGAAGGCAGTGTACTCTTTGCATGTGCTAGCAAATTGAAGAGTCACTTAATTATATTGCATTGATTTAACGACAAATACGTATGGTTCAAAGATTTTCTACATGACGTCATTTTCTATGAACAGTCAGACACTCATTTTCAACAGAATTGTGACGTCAATCAATTCATTGTAAGCCTTGCGATGTGGAAACAGGAGGTGACCAACCTCTTAAACATGGCGGCGCAGTCCGGGAATCGAACCTGGATCGAAGGTGACACAAGCCCAGCGCTTAACTCTGGGTTTTACTGGTGGCAGGTAATATATATATATATATATATATATATATATATATATTTGCCCATCGATTATTTCATTATCCGTTGGACCAGACGAGTCCCAAAAAGATACTACAAATTCATTTTCAACCCGCCGAGCTGTAGCGCTTCATTAACACAGTCTGTAGAATACAGCGAGCACTTGTATGTCAATGTTTAATAAATTTAATTGTTGGATATTATTAACATTCATCAAAAAACAAATAATTTAACATAAACTTTCAGTGTACCAATTCCTTTCAATTTCCATTCACTAAGGCTTATGGGTCGGGTAGAAATCTACGGAAATAAAGGTTGGGGGGGGGGTGTTATGTTAATATGTGATAGAGTTTCCTAAAGTTGAAAATCTGCTATATTGTAGTTTTTCCCTAAGGAACTATCTACTGCATAGCCAGTTTTACGCTGGAAGTAGTTAGTAAGGGAGAACGTCCAAGATTTCTGACATACCTCGTCTTCCGGGGCACGCGACCTCGGAGTTTACATTCGGAACTCTCTCGCTCTTTTTCTTCGAAAATAGTTTCTGCTGTCACACGTCGGACATATTGGAAATAGATGGTTGTTGTTATGGACGACAGGCGAATTTGTATAGCGTAGAATAACACCGGGAGACAATTGTCGTCTTTTAAGGGTCATAAACCGTTCAACAATCAGGAGGTTTTGGAGAATAAGTTAGATATTTCATATCAAACATATAATACTTTCATTGATCCGATGTAAATCACTACGCCGAGTAGCCTCCGAATCTTTTTCGCAGGAACAAGTAAAGGTCGAGGAGTTCCGCTAGGATGCTGAGGAGTCACTGGTAAAATTCGAATCCGATATTTGTCGGTAAAGGGCCAAGCACATCACCGACTCATGACGGCGACACAACGATCACCTCATATCATAACTAAAATGATATTGGTGTGTCAGTCCAATAAAATATCAACAATTATTGTAAATAACTACATAAATAAACAAAACATAGCGCCATAAGTGGTTCTTCTACTCACCTGTATGACATTGGCAATGATCAAACGAATGGGACACAGAAGCTACAAAAATTAAATACAAACGCATCAATCAAGGCTGCAATGGCAATACCGTATTTCAAAAGGCTTGATCTTGTTGTTGTTGTTGTTGTTGTTATCATTGCTATTATTGTTGGTGTTGTTGTACTTGTTGTTGTTTTTTTATCTTATTGTTGTGATATTATCATTGCTGTTGTTGTTGCTATTATTGTTGGTATCATTGTTGTTGTTGTTTAGGTGTCAAATCTTTGATATCTAAGCATCCCCCTTTTCTACACATCCTTGTTTTCTCTTAAAAATAAATATATATAAATGACAAATATGGGTACGTAGTGGCTGGCTCCGTAAATGGTTACCTAAGAATGGTCGTAATGACGAGGAGATCCTGATATCCATGTTCGCCACGATGGATACGATTGGAATCTAATGTTTGTGTGTGTGTGTGTGTGTGTGTGTGTGTGTGTGTGTGTGTGTGTGTGTGTGTGTGTGTGTGTGTGTGTGTGTGTGTGTGTGTGTGTGTGTGTGTGTGTGTGTGTGTTGTGGGGGGGGGGGGGGGGGGGGTCTTTCGAATGGATGTTCAGTGTACCTTGTATATGTTGAATGTAATCCTTGAGGCAAACGTCGTTATACATCCCGTTTGTTTTTAATGTCGCCAGTTTATTCCATACTGCAAATAGAGGAAACAAAATAATTTGTTTTATTTCATACGTTTATTGTTAACAGAAATTTTTTTCAAACATTGTACACAATTTCTACTATAATCCATTTATTAATATTCTGAATTTGAGGAAGTCTGTCATTATTCATTTGGGAAAGACATGCAAAGTAGAAATAATAGGGGGGAAATAAAATCATAGATGTTTTCACTATAAACATCTGTGATCAACATTGAACTTCTACTTAGATTGAACTTTTCTTGGTTTTTATATATGGCAAGTCGACATTACATATGGCAAGTCGACGTAAGAGCTGGCATGTCGATATAATATATTGCAAGTCGATATAAGATATGACAAGTAGACATAACACCTGACTAGTCAACATAGCACATGGCAGGTCGACATAAGAGCTGACAAGTCGATATAACATCTGAAGAGTCGACATAATACCAGGATAATCGACACAACATCTGATGGATTAACATAACATTTGACAGGAGAACAATAACTGACAAATTAGAAAAAATAAGAATACCTGAGAAGTTTTAATAATTGTCAAAAGTGTCCATATTACACCTGGCAAGTCGATACATATCCGACAAAAAGCAGACTGCAATGTGCCTCCATACTTTTGTGTAGATGTAATACTTGTTTTTCAATACTTTGGTACGGTTTATTCCCGATATGTCGCAAATATTTTAATTATCTAATAATTTTGGGTGTGTAAGGGGCCTTCCAAGGGGTAACCAATTATCAAATTAGTGTATTTTACCTGTCTTACCTGAACATACTCTAGTAAGACAAAAAAGAGTATTTCTGAAGACATATATGCACTTATCAATTATATATGATGCTGTTCAAATGACAACGTAAAATTTCTTATGAAATTCACACATCACAAAATAAATTAGATTGCTATTTCACAAACGACAAATATGTTGTGATAAATTAGAAGAAATTAAATGTACTATATTCAGATGTATTAATATGTATTATTTGAAATCATAAATACACGAGTAGCGCAGACCACGGGGCTTCAGATTCTATACACAGAGAATGACAACGTCAGAAATGACATTCGTACGCAAACAGCCTTTCTTCCATTCATTCCCCGTCGACGCTATCGAAGACGTTTGGTTCCAAGCCCTAGCAGACATAGATGAAGCCGGCATCACCAGCCTGACAGAGCGATTCACCAACTACGTGACTGAACAATGGGTAGAAGGCGAGAGACTACTCTAGAACCACTTTAGAACTCAAGGACCGCGAACAACCAACAACCTAGAGGTATGGTAAAGAAAACTCAAGAAAATACTCCAACATGCACATCCGAATATCTACACCATCGTCCTGACGTATACAGAACGTCAAAGAGATCAACAGAATTCAGTGCGCAGCAAGAGGCACCACCAGACCAAAGGCAAAGAGGTACCCGACCATCGACCGCCGCCTTGCAACATTGAAAGACCGGTATCAACAAGCACTCATAGACGTGATGGACTACGCAGACTTCGAACCACAACTAATTCATTTAGAATAGTAGAAGTGACATCGTGTCCATTGAATTATAAAAGTGGCGTCGTGTTCAGTACATTATAAAAGTGGACATCGTGTTAGGTGAAAATGAATGTGGCAGTGACATTATTATGAAATGATATTTTTCTTTGAACTTGTTTACCGCAATATTGCAATGTTTATTATATATTCATGATTATGCTTGATATGCTAATAAATCTTAAAATGCGCTAAGATTTATATATTTATGAATGTTATCATTATATTGAGAAATGCTTGATTACAAATTTTTCAGTTCTCTCATATATTTTACTTTGAATACATGTATATGCTGATCAACACAGGTAAACTACCCCAATGTTTACCACTTAGTGGGCCCCGTTCACATCTAATTAACACTGCATCATTAAAATTTTTGCGACGTTTCGGGAACACACCTTTTGGTACTCAATATATTCTATGACTTAACACTATGCACTATGTTAGCATAATCTTGATTTGGGTGGCATAGTATGCTCTATGACTTAACACTATGCACTATGTTAGCATAATCTTGATTTGGGTGGCATAGTATGCTCTATGACTTGACACTATGCACTATGTTAGCATAATCTTGATTTGGGTGGCATAGTATGCTCTATGACTTAACACTATGTACTATGTTAGCATAATCTTGATTTGGGTGGCATAGTATGCTCTATGACTTAACACTGTGCACTATGTTAGCATAATCTTGATTTGGGTGGCATAGTATGCTCTATGACTTAACACTATGCACTATGTTAGCATAATCTTGATTTGGGTGGCATAGTATGCTCTATGACTTAACACTATGTACTATGTTAGCATAATCTTGATTTGGGTGGCATAGTATGCTCTATGACTTAACACTGTGCACTATGTTAGCATAATCTTGATTTGGGTGGCATAGTATGCTCTATGACTTAACACTATGTACTATGTTAGCATAATCTTGATTTGGGTGGCATAGTATGCTCTATGACTTAATACTATGTACTGTGTTAGCATAATCTTGATTTGGGTGGCATAGTATGCTGTATGACTTCACACTATGCACTATGTTAGCATAATCTTGATTTGGGTGGCATAGTATGCTCTATGACTTCACACTATGCACTATTTAGCATAATCTTGATTTGGGTGGCATAATATGCTCTATGACTTCACACAAGTATTCGTAATATCTATTATGTGTCTCATCATTGCCCATTCTTTTGCCAAATCCTATTCTATTAATGAAAAACAGTGCACTTTCTTGGCATAGTCTATTCTATATCCTTATGCTGGTCATTACACTTGCATAGTCTATTATATGATAAAACACCGATAATTTTTTATGGCATCGTCTGCCTTATGACTTAATGCTATTCACTATGTTTAATAGTTGTTCTCTGACCCAACATTGTGCAATCGTTTGGAATAATGAAATCTATACACTATTTTTAGTTATATAACTTATCATTACTCACAATGTTGTCAAAACCCGTTCTTTGACTTAACTCTGTGCACCTAGTTGGCATAGTATATGTATGACTTACATTCTATTGACATAGCCTACTGTATGGCATAAAGCTGTGCGCTGACTTTATATAGTTTATTCTATGACTTAAAATTGTAAACTATGCCAGCATGATTATTTCTAAGAATTAATGCTGTACCCTATGTTATTTTAGGCTTATCTGTTATTAAGCGCTATTAATTATGTCGGCATAGTCTATTAAATGTGCTTGGTATGTGAAAATGGTATCTTCTATAATCTAACATTGTATCGTAAATTGGGATATTCTATTCTAAGTTTTGATATTGCTCACTATGTTGGTATAATCTCTTCTAAGACATAAAACTGCTCAGTACGTTGGCGTAGACTATTCTATGACTTCATACTGTACACTGAATTGGCACAGTATATTCTTAGTTTTGACTCTGCATAGTATATTGGGGAAGTCTCTTCTATGACATGAAATCGCTCACTATAATGGCATAGTATTTCTATGACTTAACACTGTACTCTGAATTGGCATAGTATATTCATATAGGTATGACTATGCTAAGTATATTGGCATACTCTCGTCTTTAACTTACAATTGTTAACTATGTTGAAATAGCCTATTCAATGACTTAACACTGTATTCTGAATCGGTATATACTATTTTCAGCGTTTACTTTTTCTATTCTCTCTATTACTTAAAAAAAGGTCACTATGTTGGCAAAGCCCATTCTATGACAACACTGTATCAACTGCATTGGTTTAGTTTGTCCTTAGTTTTGACTCTTCTTAATATATTGGCATAATCTCTTCTTTGACTTACCACTGTACACTGAATTGGCATAATATAATCTTAGTATAGACTCTGTTTAGTATATTGGTATAGCCCTTTCTATGACTTAAAAAAGCTCACTATGTTGGCATAGTCCATTCTATGACAGCACTGTATACTGAATTGGTTTAGTTTGTCCTTAATTTTGACTCTGCTCAGTATGTTGACATCGTCCCTTCTATGACTTACCACAGTACACGGAATTGGCATAGTGTATTCTTAATTTTCACTCTGCTTAGTATATTGGCATTGTCTCTTATATAACTTAAAATTGTTCACTATATTGGCATAACCTATTCGATGACAGTGCGGTATAATGAATTGATTTAGTTTCCCTAAGGTTTGACTTTTCTTAATATAATTGGCATAGTATCTTCTATGATTCGACAATGTACGCTGGATCGGCATAGTATATATTTAGTTTTGACTCTGCTTAGTATGTTGACCTACTATTATATTATTATATTGTCATAGTATGTTGGCATGATATAATTATTTGTTGTACTTACACCAGGTCATTGGGCGACATGTCAACGCTCCACTGGTTTCACTCGTAATGCTGTAAATGTTATTCAACGTTGCCTTGATTAAATCTACAAAATCCACTTTCATTAAACATCGTATGCATTTCAAACATTGTGGATTTTATGAAAAAAAAAGTAAATGAGGATTTTTTCTAGGGATCTTTATATTTACATTATATTTTCATCAATCTATTTACTTAACTTCATGCTTTTGTTTAGAAAAAAACTGAGGGACATTCTACGAGAAACAAAAAATTCATAATATGTGAGTGTGTTAACGGGGGAAACATAGGGAACAGAGTTTTAAGGTATGAGACTAGGTGAACTGTTTAGAAAAGATCTAGTTTTTCATTTGAATTCGAAATGATGGTGCGTTGTGACGTCATCCAAGCCAATGGAAACCGATGTAGATTTACAGGAAATGAATGGACAAAGATGACGCATCGATAGAAATTGTTTCGTGCCATTATGGCTATGACGTCATGTACCTATCATTATGGGTGTTTCTATTAGGAAAATGAGGAATCTTTCAAATTTTGATATTGTAAGGGATAATTATAGTGTACTTACGCTGGTATGGTGAAAACTTAAGACAATCCAAAACTTTCCCGTGAACTTAAAATAGACAGAAAAAAGACGTGTAAAAATTAATAAGTTGTATTCCTAAAACCCCGCTTTTCCATTCTCTACCAAAGGCCGCTATTCCATCCTTTACCAAAGCCTGCTATTCCATTTTCTACCAAAGCCCGCTATTCCATTCTCTCCCAAAGCCCGCTATTCCATTCTCTACCAAAGGCCGCTATTTCATTCTCTACCAAAGCCCGCTATTCCATTCTCTACCAAAGGCCGCTATTTCATTCTCTACCAAAGCCCGCTATTCCATTCTCTACCAAAGGCCGCTATTTCATTCTCTACCAAAACCCGCTATTCCATTCTCTACCAAAGGGCGCTATCGAGTTGGCATTTCCCTTTGTCCTCGGCCAGAAATAGTCCAGAGCGTCGCATAATCAATCAAGTGATAATATTGTGTTTCTCGATTATTTTCTTTAGTCCAATTTCAGTCATATATTTCTACTATATGTCGTAGATTTCTACTAACTGTCATAGATTTCTACTAACCGTCATAGATTTCTATTACATGTTGTAGATTTCTACCATATGTCATAGACTCCTACCATATGTCATAGATTCCTACTAAATGCCGTAGATTTCTACTATATATCGTAGATTTCTGCTATATGTCGTAGATTTCTACTATAAGTCATACACTTCTACTATATGTCGTAAATGTAATATATTTTTACTAAATGTCATAGATTTCTATTATTTATATAATAGATTTCATTTATACGTCATTCCCGGGTTGCGCCACTATGTTTAAGAGGTTGGTTACCTCCTGCTTCCATGTCGCGATATAACTGAAAAATTGTTGAAAGCGACGTAAAACACCAATCAACCAACCATTTATACGTCATATAAACCGGCGTGGCCTAGTGGTATCGCGCTGGACTCCTAATCAGGAGGCCGGGGTTCGATTCCCGCTCTGGTCATGCCGGTGTCCTGTCTTTCGGATGAGACAGTAAAAACCGAGGCCCCGTGTCGAGGTATGCATGGCACGTTAAAGATCCCTCACTGCTTCGGGTGGGTCCGTTGCAAAGGTCAAAATTTGTATGCCCCGCATCAGGCAGATGCCGTTACCATATACGTGAAATATTCGTGGTGTGACGTTAAACAAAAATCAATCAATCAATCAATCTATACGTCATATATTTCTACTATATATCATAGATTTCTATTATTAGATTTCTAATGTATAACGTAGAATTTTCCCTATGGATATTATTGTCACATAAAGCAAAACCGAAGCGTGCGAAAATGATAGAAAAAAGGGGGATATGCGAACCTAAAAGCGTCCTCTGTTGATATCGATTTATAAAATAAATGTATGGGAAATTGATACCTAAGGGTTGACATAAATATCAAACAAACTTATCAGTATAAGTATCTGACTAGTCGACCAAAGTGTGTGAGATATAGACATACCTAAATACCTGACAAAATGACCAAAATGTGCGACATGTGAACACACATAAATACCTAAAAAGTCGACCAAAATGTATGGCATGTGGACATACACAGATACCTAACAAGTCGACCAAGTGTGTGAGACGTGGACATACATATATACCTAACAAGTCGACCAAAGTGTGTGACATGTGTCTGATATGAATATCTTACAAATCGACATGCATTGATATCCCAAAAGTCAATAAAATATCTGACAATGTCATATAAATATATCACCAAATCGGTATAAAATCTTAAAAGTCGGCATAGACATCTTCTAAATATCGTACAGGGCGAAATGAATATCGCACAAGACGACATAAATATCGTACAGAGCGACATGAATATCGCAGGCATTTGGTACCATACAATATATAATGTGCAATATACAATGTAAAATATACAATGCAATGTACAATATACAATAATATTTCATACAATTTGTTACCATACAATATACAAAACACTTACATACAATTTGGTACTATACAAGATACAATGCACTTAAAAAGAATTTGGTATCATACAATATACAATACACAATGTACAAAATTCAATGTACTATATACTTTAAATATTACATACAATTTGCTATTATACAATATACAATATACTTACGTACAATCTGGTACCTCAGATGATAGTGCTTGGGGTCACATGAACAGTGATCCACGTGATGACTTCCCAGTAGACCTACAAAATAGTATATCATCAGTGGTCCAAGTCATCAGTGGTCCAAGTCATCAGTGGTGCAAGTCATCAGTGGTCCAAGTCATCAGTGGTCTAAGTCATCAGTGGCCCATATCATCAGCGGTCCAAGTCATTAGTGGTCCAAGTCATCCGTGGTCCAAGTCATCAGTGATCGATATCATCAGCGGTCCAAGTCAGCAGATATTCAGGCCATGGTTTAATTCCTCTGTGGTCCATGCTTACTGGGGCCAAAATAGAGAGGTCCCTGAATCGAGTTCTGTCGGTGACCTGTCAATTTCCTTGTCTTTCAGATGAAACAATAAAAACCGAGGTCACGTTTCAGGGTAGAAAAAAGATTCCTCACAGGTTCAGGTGGGTTACGTTTAATGGGCATAAATTTCTGTATTTTGCATCATGGAGAAGATCATAATGAAGATCATATGTATATTTATACATTTAGTGAGCGAAATGCGAATTGCGACAACTTATTTCTCTGAAGTGCTGCTCAAGTTCGAAACTGTGTAAATTCACAGTATAACTATTGGAAGGAGAAACCAGTGACCAAATTCACCTAATAAAAGTAAGATCCTACTAATTTACCTACGAACAGAGCTATACAGATATGCTAAATAATTTTCGACCGATTTACGATTTTTTTTTCTGTCTTTTTGTTTTCTTTTTATCCTTTTCTTTTTTTTTTTTTTCTTTTTCTTTCTTCTTTTCTCCCCTTTTTACGGTGAATTGGAAATATATATTTTGGGTCATCACTGCACAGAAGCACTGAAGGATGAGTTTATGATTACCGAAATATTCGTGCATAAATTCATTGCCCCTTATGCACATTTCGTCAACTTTGTTCAGTGATGCTCAAGTCCAGAGCGTTAATATTTGTAGAGTAAGCTACTCACTAGACTGATCTCACAGTAACAAACCTTATAAGCGCAATAAACTTGGCCATCCGGAACACTCGAGTCGGTTCTTTATACTACGTAACAGTAACCAGACTCGGAAGTGAATGTATGAATACCTTAAAAATTTTACACGTAAATCGCCTGTGTATGTTTGAAACTGTGTGATTCGGCTTAGCACTAGATCCGATTTCAAGCATCTGTAACATCCAGTAATATTCATAATATTTATAATATTTCTATCGGTTACCTAGCAACTCGGATGTTGGACAGAAAACATAGCTTCTAACAGCGAAACACGATTTCACCGGCGTGTGTATGACATTCGCCATTTACATGTCATGTGACGTACCTCCGCGACCAAAGAGTTTTCTCGCCCGTGTTTGTATTTCTATGAAAGGAAACCAACCAGCTGCGTGTCCCGGATGTAACTTTGGTGCAACGTATTGAATATATTGTAAGATTTATCTTTCTTTGGATAATACAGCCCACTTGTGTATCGATCTATAAGAGTCTATTCCAGTTATCTCGACATATGACGGATTTAATCATTCCGATGAGGATCATGAAGGTCAGTTTTGCGGAAGTAGCACTCACTTTCAAAAAACTGCTGCATTAACAAGGTTATGTTGCGTAGAACAGGTGTGCTGGATTTCCCCTTCTTGTGTTATATATTGCGGTTGATTCTGTTAGTCGGTAGACTCTCAGGGACTTGTATCATCGGTCATATGTCGGGATAAAATTGATATTTAGATATAGAGCAACTCAGAGACCTGTGATATCCGTCATATGCCGCAGGATAACCCATAGACAGAAATATAACACTATTGAAGAAATGTAGTTTCCGTCATATGTCGGGTTAAAACCTATATTCAGATACACATCAATCTAAAAGAGCTGTAGTGTCCGTCATCTGTCGGGGTGTAATCCATAGACAGAGATAAAACACTCTGAGAGACGTGTAGAGCAGACACAGTACAGCATAGTGAATGAGATGTTCGGCACGTAACTCAAACGTCTAAATTGAACTGCAGATGCCCTGTTTTTTTGGTTTTTTTTTTTTTGGTTTGTTTGTTTGTTTGTTTGTTTGTTTTTTTTGTTTTTGTTTTTTTTTTTTTTTTGTTTGGGGAGGGCTGGGATGGGGTGAGAATGAAAACAGAGGTCCATTGTTGCGATGGGCATGCCACGTAGAATACCCCCTTTACTTGACGATAAACTCTTTGTTAAGGTACAACTGATTTCTAAGAAAGCGCATCATATTTGATGCTGTTAGCATATATATGAAATAATCGTGGAGTGACGTAAAACAATACATACTCAATCAGCTCACAGTGAACAAAGGATGGAGCATACTCTAGGGGCGTAATGTAAATATGTATCACTAGGGGCGTAATATAAATATATATCACTAGGGGCGTAATGTAAATATGTATCACTAGGGGCGTAATGTGAATATGTATCACTAGGGCCGTAATGTAAATGTATATCACTAGGGGCGTAATGTAAATATGTATTGTGTCATGTTCCCTGTTTTTGATTAACGTAGGACAACCACACGAAATGACGATAACATGAGAAATATGCCACACAGGAAGTATGTCAAATGAAATCTTATACTATTGAAAACTATAACGTGTTGACATAAAACGGCTCTTTGGTAAGTGCAATTGTACACTCCCCGATATAGCCTAGGGTTTAAACCATGACTTGTGAAGAATAACAATAAAAAGAAGGGGGGGGGGGGGGTTACCAAGTGCAGACTGTCCATGACACTCTTTTTATGAGACATGAAACAACCTTGGATTTAGGAAATGGAATCAGTCATAAATACATACATACATACACATATATACTCTCCAACCCCACTTAACCCCTTTCAAACTTCAGAAACATTGTTTATATCATACTTGAACAATGATAAAAGAATATTGATATTTCGGATCCTTAATCTCGTTTATTTATTTATTTATTTTTTTTTTTTTTTTGCTTGTTTGTTTGTTTGTGGTTTTTTTTTACTTACTGTTAACCTTGTCTATGAGAGTATGCAGGCAGTATCCATTGTCTCTGTATCGGGATTCCATCAAATAGAGGTTACTCCACACTGCAATATAAGAATACACACTTACCCACCACGACGTCTACGACATTCTACTAATGATGTGTTACACTCACATTTGCATATTTTCACCGTTTTATGTTAGTTTGTAGTTATTAATTCATTCAAATCTGTTTCAAGCATTCACAAAATGGAAAGGTGGAATAATGGTTACTTAAAGACAGACAGCCCCTAATTTGTCTAGGTGTTATAAAGGCGGTCGCCCAAGACAGGTGGTTGTTTAATACAGGTGATCGTAAAATCAGGTTTAACCAGATTTGATTGCTGTTCTGTATTATTGTACGTTTTGCTGCTTTTGATGTAATGCGTAGCGCTCTTTATTATAATTAATATTCTAATTGGGGGGGGGGGGGGGGGGGGGGGGTAGTTGTTATTATTATTATTATTATTATTATTATTATTATTATTATTATTTTTATATTATTATTATTATTATTATTATTATTATTATTATTATTATTATTATTATTATTATTATTATTATTATTATTATTATTATTATTATTATTATTATTATTATTATTATTATTATTGTTATTATTATTATTAATGATATTATTATTTTTATTATCATTATTATCATTGTTGTTATTTTGTTCGATTTATATTGTTTGCTATTTTAGCTCCACCGTGTACAGCACATTATGGTACATTGTATTTAGCAATATCTATAACTTTTGTAGATTTCCGACGTATGTTGGAAAACACACAACTCAGGTTATGTTTTCAAACAATGGCCGATTAGTTTGGTAGCCCATTAGGATGATGAAGCCAGCTTCATAGAGTAGGCTTTTCGTGTAATATTTATCTGCCCTTTATACCACCTTGTTTACTTTTTGGTCTTCAATTTCTAAAAAATAATAGTAAAAGACGTTCGTATCAGATTGATTGATTGATTGAATATTGTTTTACTTCACTCCACGATTATTTCACTTATACGGTGACGGCATCTGCCTGCAGAATTGCAAACAAATTTAGATCTTTGCAACGGACCCACTCGAAGCAGTGAGGGATCTCTAACGTGCCACGCCTACCGTGACACGGGACCTGGGTGTTTACTGTCTCATCCGAAAGACAGAACACCGGTGCGCTCAAGGCGGGAGTGGAACCCGGAACGTCTATCACGAGCCGAGCACCTTATCCACAAGGCCACACCGGTTTCGTTCGTATCAGAAAACAATTTGGAGAAGATAGAAGATATATTATACCCCCAAGAAGTAATGAATGAAAAAATAAACAAAAGATGAATAGATAGATACATAGTAACACCACCAGTACCAACAACAATCAAAAAAAAAAAAAAACAAAAACAAAAACAAACAAACAAACAAAGAAATTCGAATATACACGACTTAGAACACTCCCTTTATTTTCTATTTCTATTCTATTTTATTCCTAATTAATAACAGACAGTAAGAAATACCAATAACGTAGACAGTACATACGATTACTTTTGACTATTCTAAAGCATGAAACCTACCTCTCTCCTTTACTAAAATATCAGCAAATGTTATTAATCAACGATATGAGCAGGCTTACAGACGGACAGAGCACATTTCACTTATAATGAAGTCGCCTTACATAGTTTTGATAGCAGCATATTACATAAACGTTTTGTGTGTAAACAATTTTATGACATCTTCTCTTGAGAAACCTGTTAATCCTTCTTCTCTATATGGAGGATTATTCATCATATTTTTATGCGTGTTCTTTGGTTGTGCTGCTTTTGCGGTGCATGGGGAGGTGGGCGCCTGTAAACCGGTTAACCACCCTAACAGAGTGAAGTTTGTTAATCTAATTGACCGTTCTAAGTCCGTATCGTAACCACAGCACATTTGAATATTTTTGTTACGTGGTTTTTCATTGTACATTTGACTATTATCATTTTTGTGTGTGCATGTCCTTGGTGATTTGTGTCATACAGCTTGTCAGATGTATTCGGTTTTCTCTTTGACCATATCTGGAGATCTCTACAACATAATGTTATAATCAGGGTCTAAGCTCCTTCCAAACACACCTAGATCCGCCATTGACATGTGACAATACGTGACAAAAGCGGATTTACCTTTTTTTTTGGTATGTTATTTCGGGTTTGATAATTGATAATTCTATCACTTTACTTACTTTTTAGGTCGAAATGTATGCTGGCACATGGGTTCTTCGTCAAATTCGAGATGGTGTTATTGTACTGAACTATAAAAATAACAACATGATATGTTTTTATATGATGGTTTGATCAAATGATTTTAACGCCAACTAAGTTTATTAAATCCATAGAGTGACGACACCTAGCGGTGCGTATCCTCATTTTTTAACCCCCGTAACTCCGAGGATAAATGCTGGTACAGCAGTTGTGTTAAGGCAACACACAATACGTAGTATCGCAATTACTAAAATCCGTCACCGTTTGCATTTAGTCACTTATCAAATCTATTGTTCTTGAAGTGGGCACTTTTATCTGGGCAATTTACGTCATAATCATATGACGTCATAACAATCACAAAGGGCGTGTATGTTGACGTTGTTGGAGTTGCGATATTCCGTATTATATAATATTACAGAAACCCGCCAAAAGATAACATGACGTCATTGTGACCTCACTACTTGAAATCAAGAGGACACTGACAAGATTTCAATAAACGACATTTCGATCCAAATCTACATCTTCCGTTCAGATCATATTTATTTTTCCCCTCTGGTCTGTTTAATGATTACATATGTTTGTGTATCAATAATCTTCATCATTTCATTGTGATTGATTACTGATTTGATTGATATCAGTGATTGATATTATTATAACTCACCTCTGTACGTGTGATGGCCATCGTAACACGTCTTATGACGTGCGTCTAAATCTTGGGTCAGCAAACACCCAACTAAAAATAGAACATTCCGTAATTTGTATATTTAATCCATCATCAAGTTAAAATTCCAGGTCTTGCCAAAAAAGAAGCCGTACATCATGAACAGATATGGATATACACGCTTATCTATTATGAAACATAGCGATGTATAACATTGAATTTTTATATTTTTATATTCCTATGATTCGTTTATAAGAGTTTGTATCAATAATTCAGATAACACCCCTATCATATTCGATTCCTGGGTTGCACCACTATGTTTAAGAGGTTGGTTACCTCCTGCTTCCATGTCGTGATATAACTGAAAAATTGTAGAAAGCGACGTAAAGCACCAGTCAACCAACCAACCAACCTCTATTTTAAAATACTTGGATTCGTTGTATTTATAATTGTTTCGACGTAAAGCATGCATCAGTATATTGATGTAGAGATAACAAAGAAATTGAATGAAGATTTTTAATAAGTTGGATATTTCATCATTTGAAATTCGCCAGATGGCGAGACGGTATTCGTATCCGTCAATAACGAACTTGGAAATGCTAATGCAAATTGCAGTTATTTATGTTATAGAAGAACACAGTTATGAGTGAAAAAATATCTAAACTGAAATGTATACCTGGTTGCACTAGTATTGACAGCAATGCCAGACACGAGATCATGCCATGTAAATCTAAAATAAAAGAAGAAAAGAAAAATAAATAAATAAACAAATAAATAAAATGGTAATATGTCTATATCGATTGATTTATAGATCGACATTAAAGTTTTCTTCATGCTTAGTAATGGTCACATATTTTTTTAAGTTTTGTGATTTACCAGTCGAGGAGTGTTCTCGGTATTGAAGCTTTGTCGTTATTATTATAAGCATAGTCGATCTACATATGGTGTATCATTGCTAACCACACTGTTTAATTGTCATGAACATTTTTAAAATGAAAAAAGAAATGTTATCTTGAACACTATTTCAATTTGCAGTTATCAAATTGATTTTACAAAATATTACTTCTTTTCGTAATGATTTTTGAAAAAAAACAATCGCAGTGTCTGAAAACGATTTATAAGCAGCAAAATTTCACATTTCTACAGATGCTATGTTCCGAAAAATAGTCCTTTATGTTTCCTGTTGGATTTACAATGTTTGTATGAAAAAGGGGAAATTAGAGTCCATGATATTGTAAAAAATATTGTCATCTGGATAAAGACATTATTACTTTATTACATTGATTCCGATATCCAGAATTGCATTTCAAAAAGGCCTTTGCAGAACATACAAAATTGATGATACTCAAATATATTTTTATAAATTTCAAATTTTGAGGTCTAACAACAAAGTGAAAATAATTTCAAACCCTGTGTTAGAATTCTACACTACATGAACATATTCGTAAGTGTGAGTCTCGTAAAAAACCGACATACTTTAATCACATTAAACACTTGAGAAAAATTACATGGATTATATAGATGAAACCGTTATTACCCGCGTGTTGACTTTTAAGAAATAATGATTTAACCCGAAATCATCAACGTATAATCAGCCGACCGTTACACAAGAGTGGTTGACAGCCATACCATCCAATTCTAGGAAAGTCCGTTGACATAGGAGGATAAAAGGAGTATTCCTTAACCTCATTCAGAATGAACGGTGAACTAGTTTGGCATCCTTTGCTGACCGGCCGCTTCCCCATAACTCTATGTAACTAAGCATATAAATAACATCTACCTCATGATCTTAAACAAGTATGGTGACCATTTCATATTCGCTGAATCAATAATCAGTCAATTTCTTCTGGTCCGTGACGATTAAGAAAATCACTCCCCAATATGGGGACTTCTCATAGAATGGGTTGCTTTAAGCATACATAATGCAGACTTACTCATATTCTCTCGTAATAATCACACCCTAAGGGATCCTGACTGACCAGTTGAAAGGTCAAATAATGCTATGATATACACTACACATTCAGAGATAAGAAATGCTTATCATCTAGGTCACGTATGTATGGCAGAAGTGTGTACGAACACTCGTTGTTTTATATAGGATGGCAGACATCGCTGTCATTTAATAAAAAGTAGTTTATTAAGGGAACGACATGCTTGAAGAGATCATCCTGAACAGATGAACGATGAACAATTATTGATACATACATATTGTGGTTCGAAAATTTATCCACTCGTAAAGCTAAAATGGTTCAATTTCATCTAATCGTATCATTGAATTAAGAGGAGTTTAAGTCAAAAGCTGTGCACTGGTTTGCAATATATGTATTTAGCATTGTAATGCAATTAAAGTATTTATACCAAAATCTTATCAATCAAATTTATAACTTTAATCATTGGTTAAAATGTAGACCAAACCCCCCCCCCCCCCCAAAAAAAAACAAGACCAAATCCCCCCCCCCCCCCTGAATGGTAAAGTCAACTACATTTACTCTTATTTTTCGATAATAATATTCAATATTCACCACCTGCCTATGCCGCTTTCATATCTCAGTTAACACGTCATATTATAGCAAGTTCAATAACAATGATTTTGCACTAGGGAAAAAGTGTGTAAGCAGCAGACTAAAATGTCAGAGTATAACAATCGATACGAGGTTTTCACGATACATTACGGCATCTTGACATCCGGAATGAGAAATGCCATTCTAACGTGGAACCTTTTTGACTGTTTTGCATACAATTAAATACCTTCCTTACTTAAACATTCCCAGATTCGATTTCCATTGAATACAAGTGCTGTTAACAAACAGGAGATGCTTATTTTCGGGTCATGTGATCATTTTTTATGTTCACATTTGCTCTCTATTTAGGCACTCCTTTCTTTGTTTTCTTTGCATTTTCCCTTTATTCCCTGGTTTTGTTTCCAATGCGTGTTCATTATTGTTTGACTACTGAGAGGTTTTAGAATCATTTTCCCATTAATACATGAGAAACGGTGTGTTTAATGTAAATAATACATTGATAATTGAATAGAATCGGTCGGTAAGAACATTTGCAATCTACGCACGGATCCACTCAGAATCAATCAGTCAATATATCATTAAATAAAAAGAAAGAAAAAAAAAAAGAAAAGAAAAAAGATGAGTTACTGGCTCAGTTATATGGTAGAAGTCAACATGGAGCTACATGTATACAATACATGAATATCAATAATATACTAGCACATATAACACATTACAAAAATATTTGATTGTAGTGCAATTACGATACCGATTTAGGATGGTCATTTAATTTGACAAAATCAAAACAGAAACAAACAAAGATAATGATATATAATAACCTCGTTTCAGATTTTCGATTGTTTACATAATGTCTATTTTTATACAGTAAGGAGATAATGACAAGTTGTGATATAGGGGATTTCTTCATACTTCATCTTCATTACTTACTTACTTACTTCATAAGGACTGCACCGTTTTATTCGGCGAATGGGTGTCTTATTGTTCATGAAAATATAACACCAGCATCACACACGCATATACTCCATATACTGCGGCACGGGTTACTGTTATATTTTACTGGTGTTTTTTTTTTTTTTTTTTTTTTTTTTTTTTTTTTTGTTTTTCTTCCCCCCCCCCTTTTTTTTTCATGGGGGGGGGGGGGGCGCATTCATTTCTTATATTTCCATTACAATTAATTTTCGATCTACAAATCGATTTTTCACTGACAGCTAATTAAATTCCTATAACCACTTTAACTACAGACGCACACCAAGCCACTCCCATTTTATACTACTTAGCAAAGCTTCGTGTGTTAGCTCCGCCTATTAATAAAGTCATTATTGTGCGCGTGCTGTAGAAGCGTTCATGGAATATAAACTCCACAATCCTCTGTATAATTCATTTCCAGCAATAATTTGAAATGGAAATTTATATCATTAATCAACCAAACAATTTATTAAAATCAATTTCATACAGTGTCAATGGAGAAGGACTGTTAATTGTAACCCCCCAGGATCGCTACCTGTTTAATCAGCTTTTACTGTATAGGTCGAAAAACATAACTATTGCGACTGAATTGACTAACAGAATATCTCTAGAGTGTGTTCGACAATGCTTAAGGGGGATTTTAAATAACATAAAAGAGATATATTTTTATTTCTTTCGCCCTAGTAATAATATTTAGGAACCTTTTTTGATTAGAATATAGTTTTTATTTTCACCGAAATCTCCCGTTTGATTTGTCGATATTAAATACACGGTACAGTATACGGCCCACGGGATACAATTCTATTCATATGAAATAGTTCTGATTAAATATTTCATTTACACTTTCACTACGAAATCCCTGAGGAGGAAATCGAACATTTCCTTGGGTTTAAACTCTCATTTCTCGCTCCTAAGCTTTCACAGAACTTTATAATTATATCATATAAAACATATTCCACACAAGAGTATATTATTCACTTAATAGCTTGCTCTCCAATATCTTGTCTTCATGTCACTTGTTAACTGAATGGTTGAATACAGATTATGTGTCCTATCAAATAAAATCTACGTGATCGATTTAAAAGAAAATGATTGAGAGCTTGTGTGATTGAATTGTATGTCAATGTGATTGGATTGTATGTCAGTGTTATTCCTTTTGTCCGTGTTTATGTTGTTAAATGTATGAATTAACAATCAGTAAAAATGCTTTGTAATACAGAAGACGTATATACACAAATGACCGAAAGTTTCTGGGTTTCTTCGTCCTGTAAGTGGATCGAAGACCTCTATGTGACTAAGAACCAAGCGTCATACATGACACAATAGACGTGAAGATTTCCATTTCTTCTGTTGAGCACACTGAATAGGTCAAAATTTCCCTGCAATATATTACACAGATGCTGCCAATATATTACACAGATGTTGTCAATAAATTACACAGTGCACTTTACGTAAGAGGTGCAGAAACTATTCCGTAAGGAAACGTGTAGTAATTTTATTAAGTTATAATGAACGAAAAGTGACTAATGGTGTACGATGTAATAATATTATATAAATAATAAATCAGTGAAATGATATAATGAGGGTTACGTAAATGCCATCCGATCGCCTGAATCCGTTAGGTAAAGATCAATAAATCTCGTACGCGTCTTGACCCAGACTTGAAGTTTCATCGATGTAAAACCAAACAAGGGAATTATACATGTATATCACTTGCCCTTTTTCCTGATATCCATATATAATCAAATTACACCGCGACTACATTTTATCACAAGCTTCCTGAGATATGCATGTTCAAAATATAGAATGACACAGTTTCTGTTGACTCGAATCTAGCTTGAGGCCTCGGTAGGCCTTCTATGTAAGGGAGATTTTGAAAATACAGTTGGCGAATGCACCGTATATAACTAATGAAAATGAATTTTATATTGAAGTCCCTATCTCAAACGGCAAATTTAATTCCGTATCTACTTATATTTCAGCAATACCAACCCTCCATTCGATCTCGTCGATCTTTACCTGCCCACTTCTTAGACCTCAACGAGAATTCGAAACGATTAATTTCACTGAGTAATATTTTTCCAGCGTTTGTTTTGTTCCGATCTCCCTACTCTTATAACAATTATCGATTATGTATTATAATTGAGAACAAATGTTATGGAATGAAATGGGAACAAAGTACAAAATGGTAAATCAGAAAGTAGAAAGTATTTTGTAAATACAGCACTAGTTACGGAGATTAATTTGTGATTTACGGTGAATAGTTTATTTTAGAAATATTTTTCATTTATCGTGTATAGTGCATAAGTGCGTAGAAGTAGATTCGATGATTTTATTTAGTGCACTTAGCTCCTACCTGTGCTCATGTGTGTGTATATATCGATATACTTCCTGAGCTTGAATAGTTGTTGCAGGACCATTGCGACGGGGGTTGCGCGCAAACAGGAAACGATTACTCCTCCCGGGCACCTGATCCCATCTCAGTTTAGTTGGGATTTGCATTTGTTTGAATATGCCATTGTATATGATACAGTCCTTTTATTCCATGGACTTTGGTTAAGCCTTCTTCCTATATATCTGCTTAGTCACATAGAGTTACGGAAGGAGTGGCTAATCAGCAGGGAATGCCAAACTAATGGATTTTATGCAGTATGTAATGCGTTATTTTTATACCTACACTACAAAATATCATCCAATACATGAAGGAAAACACATTAAACTCACCGTTCATTCTGAATGAGGTCAAGGAATACTCCTTTTGTCCTCGTATATCAACGGACTTTTTCTAGAAATGGCTGTCAACCACCCTTGGCCACTCATGCTCATGCTATTCCATATGCTTTTTTCCCCACATTCTAACATCACTCTTCGATTAAAGTCAGTCATATATGGTCATCTGGTGTAGAATCTAACACGTGATCTGAAATCCCCGGATGTTGATCTTTTTGTCAGACCTCACAAATATTGGTATTAATAAAATATATTTGAGATGTCATTAACCCTTCGGTACTTCTTTGTTCTTTACTTATAAATACATATAAGAAAAAACGACTCGGACTGATATATTATTCATGTTTGGTTTCACTTCATTAAACCTTCAAGACTGGGTTGAGATGATCCAAGAGGTATAGGTGTTACCTAACAGAGAACTGGATAAACATTGCATTAACATTACATTACATAACATTATCTATGACCAAGCAACCTATTGGTTATATTACAATCAGGGGATGCTCCCCTTTCCTTGAGATTTTTGGCAGTCTATACCAAGGTCAAACTTGTGCCTTGTAGCATTCTTATAACAATGAAGACTGCATTTCTGTTTTAAACAAACTAAACGTGCAAGGCGATTTTGTCATCTTTATATAGTTCTCAAACTATTAAAAGGTATAATGTATGGGCCATCAAAATGTCGTATATACTTCCAAGTTCCTTATTATACTTAAAGATATTTAAAGTATGCCAAACAGGAGTTCCCTTTCCGGTTAATCCATTACGAAAGCATAAGTAAAAGAATGCGTAAATCCCAAGGATCAACTACCATTAGTATCAGTCTGTACATTGAGTTAATGGGTCAAACTGTACATGTTCCGTGTGAAAGTCGATATTAAAAAACATGAGTAAATGCAATCACGGACCTCCAAGAAAATCCATTGGTAGGATATCAGGTGCAATGGAGGAGTAAGCATCTCCTGCAGACCGGTCACACCCGCTGAAATGCCATGATATTAATCGGGTTATTATAGCCTCGAAATCACATTCAATAGACGGTATAGTGCCGTAGTCATAGCTGGTTAAACATCACGATTAGTATTGTAACTGTAACTGAAAAACTACCACAATCTAAACGACCAATAAAACTTCAACCGAATAATGAATTTAACATGTCAGACAACGATATCCGATAATTGTACACGGGATCTTTGTATTGCGGAATGTTGACTTGAGACGTTAAAACGTTTCCTTGACCTCTGTATTTTGATTAACATTATGGTCTTGTATAAAACTTTTCAGAGGATATTACGTCCAGAACTTCGTCCCTCTGGCTTTTAGAACGGATTCCTGCAGATAAAAGACATTAGCTTGATTTCTTTTCCGACGAGACGCCGACGGGACTCCGATAAGAGACCACTCAGCTACAAACCACACAAGCTATTAGTAATAGTAAAAAACGAAGAAGTACCGAAGGGTAAACCATATCTCATAGTCCATGGCATAAAGGGGACAATATTGTGTCGCATTCAGACAAATGCAAACCCCAATAAAATCGAGGTAAGACCAGGTGCCATGGGAGGAGTAAGCGTCCCTTGGTTGCATGCAACACCCGTCACAAATGTCCTGAAATAACCTTTCAAATCGAGGAAGTAGATACATTATCCTACCATGGCAAGCTAAGTGAACTCCAAAACAAAATATCATTGTAAAATGGAATTCTTTTTATAACAGCATGCATACACATTCAAAATATCGCTATTCACACATGTATATGACCCCCCCCCCACACACACACACACACACACACACCACACACACACTGTATAACACTCGATCCACTCATCTCATGTCGTTAATCTCTTATTCTCTTGAAAACGAAGATGGGAATTGCTATTCATAATGCGATGTTGATTCTTCCTAAAAACCTGTCATGAATTTTATTAGAAAGATCATTGCTTCCTTTCACCGATACCTTTGTTCGAGTATTTGTATTAACTAAGTAATAGACTATATCGGGCTCATCGTGTGAGTACGAGCAATTTCTGCGACATGACTGAATTCTTTATTATTATGTTTTGGATACAATTCCGAATATATTTGATTTAGTTGATAATTTTCCCTGTTTCTTGATGTACTGTTGTTGTTTTGAAATTAAGTAGTTCATTGATCATTGAGCTGTGTTTACAACTTCGGTCTTGTTGGAATTTTGTTTTGTTTCGTGATTTTTTATTTATGAAATCTAGTTCAACGTGATTGCATATCCACGTTAATGTATTGAGCAAATTCTAACTGGCTATGTGCCAGATGAATTAATAAATAGATTCATTTCATACTTCGCCAGATTAAGTCATGAAACAATCAATACAGATCATTCATTATGTACTAGCGTTCCGTTAACAAGAATATATAAACAAGGAATACATCATTAAAACTACCGAAAAAATTGATAATAAAAAAACAAACATACGTGTAACTCAGATATGATGAGAAAATTTCATTCAAACATGCTGGTCTGACGTAACTTTCTTTTTCTTCTGATCAACAAAGCAGTTTACGTCTTGCATCTATATGCAGTGAAAAGATTAAAAGGAATCATCATAATTGTATTCTATTAATTTATCGTTCTAACTGATCCATTGCCGAGCACCTTGTCGAAATGCAAAGTTTGTTATTATATTAAGTATTTTTTCTACTGTAGGTCCTGCTGATTTTAATGCTTTACAGAATATGGAACTGTAAGCACCTATTGAACGGTTGGCCACATCAAATGCCCTTTGATCAATGTCTAATTTACAGAAAGGTGCAGTCCTAACATAACATTATACTCACGTCACATTAACGTGAAGTTTGCTTTCCTCGTGCGCTCAGGACTGCTGAGCACACGCGTTTGCGTTAACGCAGACTTCCACGTGAACTTAATTTCGAGACCGCGTGAACGCGCTGGACTGCCGCGTTAACGGGCGCTATATTCAAACGATCGCTATGTTTGTTACTAATAAACCATTCAAGTAATTGTAGCTGCACAACTTGAAAGAATAACATCCTTTTAAACTATATGCCAATGGATGTTTTAAAGTTTGCTTATTTGATATGATTTTCAAGAGCCGTCCTGATTTCACATCTGTCCGGATTGGCCTTCACTACCAGTACGGTGTTTTGTTTTTCTTTGATATCTAGTGCACTATCCCTGGACCAGCCAGCACAATGATTATTTGTAAAGAACATAGAAGTAAAAAAAAAGTTAACCCTATCTCGAAGTCTATGAAATAAAGGGGCAATACCGTGTACGATGTCAAATGCGAACCCCAATTAAATAGATGCGAGACAACGGGACTTAGCGTCCTCTGCTTACATACAATAGCATTCGCAAAAGCCCTGCAACAACTTTGCAAGATTAGGAAATAAATATTTCCCCAGTTATTTGTTATTCATTTGAAAAGCAACTGCATACTATGGATTACATTAAGGTCATAGTCATTCAATATCCGGGATTGCAAGGTCGCTTCGCAGCTGTGACAGGGCAATACACAAGTATATAATGTTGCAGAGAACCTGCCAAAACATAACATGACGTCATTGTGACATCACTATTACCAAATGTATGAAGGGGGTTAAACAGCGACAATGAAGATGCCAAGAAGAATTCTGTTGTGCAACCTTTCCCTCTGCTCCATTCGTTGTGTAATTGCACTTAACGTTTGTTCTACATATTTGAAATGAATCTTGTTTAGTCGCCATCACCCTGTAAGTCAGCGTACAACGCTGAAGTAAAAGTCTGTATTGGTTTGCAGAGGGACCCAGTGCAAGACCTATGGTCTCAGTGGTGATCTCGGGGTCATACTGTCGATGTTGAAGGTGTTTAACAATTTTAGAACCCATCGATATCAAATGGGTCTATTTCACTGTACATATCCATTTTGAGTTTTACATATTGCAGCATTTTTATGAGTAAAGACGCGAGAGATTCCGAATGCATGATGGAGCATGAATTTGGTTTTATCCTAGGCCATTATGCATTGTTTCAGTAATGATTTTAACAAGCACTGTTATAAATATTTTGAAATCCACATTTGAATTCAATGAAGAAATATACATAGATTATATATATTTCATTATTTTCTCATTTAAGATAATAATCATGATAAAACAAGAGTGACAAAATAAGAGATTACTTAGAAAGTGAAGATAAATCCCGAGGAGTATACCTCATAACAAATCAGGATCATCTAAGCGTTTGTGAAATAGTCTCATTATCGGAACCATTGACCCTCTCTAGTTTGTCTACTATATCACCGCAGAAATTCGGATGAGAAATTCCGCTGGATAAGTATTGTTGAAAATTTACGAATTAAGATAGAATGTCTGAATAAGATCTGTAAAATTTTCCAAAAGATTCTCGAAGTTTATAATATCTATATTCCTGAATTAGAAGTTTAAAAGTAATCTGAGAAGTGTTTGGGTGAAAACCCAAAACGTTAGTGCAGGCTCTAGCGAACCGAACCAATTGACTAATGTAAATACCATATGATGGGATGTAAAGATGATGGATAAATCCAAACCACAAGTCCAAAAACCATGAAACCATAGGACATACAAAATCAGTGAAAATGAAAAACAAATGGAAAATAACAAAATATGTCTACTTGAAGAGCATATGTGAACCCCTGTGATGGAGTGAGATCAGGTGCCCGGGGAGAGTGAGCATCTCCTGCTTGCTAGCAACACCCGTCACATATACCCCGTAGAAAGAGTCAAATCGTGTGAATTCCATATGTATCTATATATGGAGAAGTCGAAGTAGGTTACCTTCTAGTATAGAAGGTGTCAAATCTGTGTAAAGTGATCGGAATCGGTCTCAGTCCAGAATATCATTTAAAAGTCTGGATAACGAGATATCATATGGAATAATAAGAGTCTCGTAACGACCGTAGAACTTCCTCAGTGACGATGCTAGTCTAGCACATATATAACCCTGGTTGAGCAGCTTAACTGAAAGTCGCCTAGCCCTCAGAACAAAGTCATTGTAATTTCAACATGCTCTGGAATAACGTATTAACTGAGATATGAATACGCCGTATGCGGGCGATGATGGAATGTTGCTACTTATGAAAGGAAAGTTTGTGATAGCGAAATTGAAATCGTCACGTTTGTCATAGAGTGAGGTGTTCAATTGACCATTAATGTCGAAAGACAACATCTTGCGACATCATCATCCAGATAAGGGAAATTTACAATAGGAAATCCAAAGTCGTCATGTTTATCATAAAATTATGTTTGTATTGATATTGTTGTTAATAATTTTAATATTTAAGTCCAAAAAAGGTGTTTCCTGGTCGGAAGTATTGGTTTTGTTTAAGTGAGGTTCAGATGGATATATGTCAGTAATATATTTTTAAAATTCAGGGTTATCGATAACTAAAATATAATCATGATATCAAGAAGGTGTCATTGAACTGTTGAAACACCAGCTCATCAGACAGAACAATTTGGTTTTGATTGTCATGACGTAGAGAGGTATATAGTGTCGAAAATCAAAAGTGGAAACGTGTATTAGCATCAAAATTTCGCAAACGGAATTTTTCAATGACTTGGTAAGATTTTTTGATTGACCAAACGTAATTGACGTTACTATTGCTAAAAAAGCATTGCAATACTTGATAACATGATCTTTAAATGCAGTGATAGCGGATGTAATATGTTTAGGAAGCACAGTTGAATAGCGATGACTAGAATTTGATATAAAACGTGGGTTTTGTATAGTTTGGGAAGCCAATACATTGTTTGAAGATCATTTTTATCAATGCTTAAATTGAAGTCACACATAGTATTACAATGGTCAGATAGGATAAATAGAATACATGAAAGAAAAAAAAAAAAGAAAAAAATTGAAATGTTAGATATACTAATGAACTTTGATCAACCTCTGAAGGTCCTTCACGCAGATTAATCCTACAATCATAATGCGAAATCAGGGGATTGATTATTCAGATGTGTACGTACATGTAGGTTATATTAAGTACATGTATATTAATTTTGTATCGATAATGTCCCACGAGAAGGCTATATTAAGACTAATGTTTGTGTAATTAATAACTTATTCAAATCCCACATATTCTGCATTCCTTCAAATCGTTCACAGCTCCATTGTCCGGTGTATATACCTACGGAGACCCAGTGAACGCTCATTATTTATTCATTTTTATATGATGTGCTCTCTAGATATACCTCAGCACCTCTATTTCATGGAAAACCTCGAAAACCGGAATCCACGAAAATAAGGTATTTCGTGAATATCTCAAAAACATTCTTAGTGTTAGATTAGGACGCAAAGACATAAACCATGTTTTATCTTTTATTTTTTATTATTTTGAACGTTAATAACTTTGACAGTTTCACAATACATCAAACAACAATTTTCAGCTCCCAAGAAAACAACCCTAGCAACAAAACGACAACATTAATACACAAAACCAAGCAATCATTACTTAGTGTAACATATAGGATAGACATTATTTACACTTTGTGTGAAAATATGTATATTGCTTACTATTTCGGATTTTACTAATATTAAACGCTGATGGAGACAAACTTAATAGTCTCAAAAACGCATAACTTATAGGCTTTATTACAGTCGGAAAACTTGACAAAATATGCAAAATATTTACGACAAAAACACATTTATAAGAATAATAATATTTCTTGGTTTTACCTTATTTTCGCATACCTTAATAAACTTCACATATAAAAACCAAGATAACTCTGAGAGTGATATTCGTTATGGAGATTAAGAGACAGTATTGTAAAAAAAAACTCTTTGAACAACAACACAATGTCATGTTTATACAAGTAACATGTATTTTCTAAACACTATAAGGACAGACTTGGTGAAGTGGTTAAGCGCTTGGATTGCTGCGCCGATGATCCGGGTTCGATCCCCGAATTGCGCCACTATGATTAAGAGGTTGGTCACTTCCTGCTTCCATGTCGCGATATAACTGAAATTTGTTGAAAACGACGTAAATCACCAATCAACCAACCAACTAAACGCTATAATGCACACATAAGACACATAGATCAAATTAGATTTGTTAAAATAAAGTTGGTATCATATATAAACTGCTCATATAATATAGTTTAGTGATTTGTGATTTCAAATTATTTCTCGACCTGCATGTTTAGGTTTTTTAATATAATCATTGTGTATTCGACATGAAATTGTTTGGTACCGTACAAGTGATAATGCTTGAGACATTTGGAAGCATATCACGTTGTTCAATTAACGATCTATGCGTCTTATGTGTGCATTATAGAGTTTAGAAAATATTGGTTGGTTGGTTGATTGGTGTTTTACGTCGCTTTCAACAATATTTCAGTTATATCGCGACATGGAAGCAGGAGGTTACCAACCTCTTAAACATAGTGGCGCAACCCGGGAATCGAACCCGGATCGTCGGCGCCGCAAGCCAAGCGCTTAACCACTACACCAAGCCTGCCCCTGAGTTTAGAAAAAAGATTTACTTCAGAATATGCTGATCATGAGTTCTATGTTCCAGCAACACCTTCTGACATCCATAAGAAAACCGGATGACATCGTTTATAAAATATAATACAGGTTTATACATTTTAAAACAAAATTTACTAGTTATGATTGAACGTACACCTGATAAACATAAATCATAATTTGTTGTGTTTCTCTTTATTTATACTGAATTTTCGTCTTGAATAAAGACCGTGAGAACGCATAAGTACTTTTTTTAGGATGAGATGCAAAGAAATCGGTAAATAACTTGCTTATATGTAAAAGTCGTTGAAATGTCCACCCTGCTGACTTATTTTGTGTTTATAGTTGGATAGAAATGAAAGTCGGTCCCCAAAATGTGGTAGTTATGGATGTCAGGAATATCGGAAGTCAGGTTCTATAGCACAATTTGTACTCAGCGACGAGGCTAATCATTCATATGGACATTCATATGGACAGCTGAGTTTGTATTGGAAGGAATTAGGAGTCTCATCACACAGGAAAGAATAAATATCAGCATTATTCCACATGAAAATGTACTTTTTACGGTTACGAATGTCAGGGCCTTAAACAAGACATGGACAATAGCTGGTCTATGATGCTTATCGTTTCTGTGTTTCTTAAAATATCTAAAACAAATCAATACTTTAATTTACTTTATCACTGTGAGAATAGGACAGAAAATTCGGCGTCTTTCTATGCATTGTTTTGTTTTGTATATATAAGTGTTTGTTACGGGTGTCAGGATAATTTAGGCGACAAACTAATAAAACATGCACATACCTGTTTCTTCTCTTCCTGGTGTAATCTCACTCAATGTTGAGAGCGGTCAGAGATGTAGAAAGTAAAAAGTATGTATATTGATTTGATAAGATATATGGTTGAGATATCGCTTTTCTATCTCAATATACAAATTCCTGACACTTTACAAAGAAATTTCTAACGTCTGACATAAACATATGCGAGAAATTTCTTCTTCTTTTGCATATAATTGACAGTAATTTTATATCAAATTATTGACCATAAATATAGACGTCAGAGTACCAGAGACATACAATTTTTATAAACGGGTCCATTTCAGGAGAATCACTGACCTACGGCCATTTAGCAACTTTTATGTTCATTAATACTATAATGATAAACGTAAAATTCTGTTAATCGAATATGTGGTGATATGGGGTCTTTGTTGTCTGCGGTTTGTTTGAATGTATTAGGACAGATGTTGCGTGGCGCGCATATAGGATCATTTATTAAAAGCTCGTTAAAAGCATATATTTGTACGAGAAATTAAATAGAGATAGAAGCTTATTTCTTCTTCCCCTTAGAAAAACAGATTGAATGTGAATTCAGCTTCGTATAAGTGAGGAAAGCAGTAAGTCGGCAAGGAATGAGACACGAATGCTGCAAAATAAAATGGCGACAATTCATTCAAAAAGTTTTGTCTAAACCGGATTTCTGTTCGCAGATATTAAACGGAAGAGAGACAAAGCAGTCGCATTGATTTGAATTAAAATAAAAATATTCCATCCAAGCAAGATTTAACGATAATAACTTTAGAAAGATGCAGCACAAAGTCGAAATACTACAGAGAAACAAGAAAGACTTTTGGATTAAAAAGCTTTACACAATAACACCGTATGGTGCGAATAAACAAAGCTTAGGTATCCTTTGGCCGAATAATGCAGTAGAACGCAACACCATGCACAACGTCAGGGCATACAGCAACAGCACAGAGGAACGTCAGTGCGACGCGCCCTTTGGACGTCATATTGTTGGAGCCATTATGTCATAACAACACGTATCAACGCACACCAAACCAACAGAGGGATAAACAAACCGCAGACAACAAAGACCCCATATCACCACATATTCGATTAACAGAATTTTACGTTTAGCATTATAGTATTAATGTACATAAAAGTTGCTAAATGGCTGTAAGTCAGTCATTCTCCAGAAATGGATCCGTTAAAGATGTTAAATTGAGCGAAAAGTTTGTCAAAACCGGAGTGCAAGTAAAACCTTTTTGATATACTTGGCAAACTTCGAAGCTAACGACCTATGAGAGATTTTATCTAAATTTGTTTGTCAAGGATTGATGCCACTTAAATGAGAGGTAATGGCCATTTATGGTCCTACAGTGGACTTCGCCGCCATCAACTGTGGTCCTAAAGTTAAGAGAGGAAATCAAACGTATTCCCACAAATATGACGTAAAGGACATTGAAACATTTCTTATGATGCCATAAGGTTACCTCCGTTCAACGTCGTTTCTAACTGATAGCACACAAGCTCTACCTAACGAAAGATAACGGACTTATAAATTAAAGAAATATACATTTGGTTTACACAGTTGCTCATGAGGTTTTTATATCAAGATGTATCCCTTGATGAGATAAAAGTACAATCCACACCGAAGTCGATAAATGTATCTATGAATAAACACTAAACACTTTATTGACAAGTTTACGGTAGTTAGAAATTTTTCCGCATGACATCAAATCAATATCGAATCAACATATATGGTAAGTGAACTCCCTTCGAAGGTTGCAAATTCTGTACATGATAATAATTTGTAACATTAGAATGAAATGCTCTTGGCTTGTGTTTTAACATCGTTCATTTCTCTTAAAAATGTTATACGGACGGCAATTTGTGAACAGAATGTCGAGAAAGTCCTCTGTGGTACATTGTTGTTAGTGCCATAGTCATGTGACACTAGTTATTTTCGTATTTTACATGAACGTTACATTTATTCCCTTTGCAGTGAGGAGCTCATAAAAAGTTCCCCGCGGAGGGTTTGACTTAAGTGTTATTATACCCTTTTGCCACATATTCTACACTGTGTTTGTTCATATTCATGTATATATCCTGTGCTCAAGTATATTGATTCGTCTGTATGTCAGGGCATTCACGGCGGGTGTTGCGAGCCAAACAGGAGACGCTCACTCCTCCTGGACACCTGGTCTCTCCTCTGTATTGTTTGAACGATCCTCATTTATTTTTTATTTATTTATTTTCGTATTTGACGTCTGCTATGCAGTTTATCGCTTGGAGGTGTTAAATTCCTTACATTAAGGTTAGGTTTGCAAGTTTCAACAAACAAAATTATTCAAATATTATACTAAAAGGAGATACGACAAAAGGCAGAAAGGAATGCTCTTTCAAATGATGAGATTTTACTGAAAATTGCCCGTTCCATTTCCTTGCAGAACTAGGGCAAAACTATGATACATGATAATTTTATCATAATTTATGTATTTATTCTTTTCTCATCCGCATGCATCAAATTTATGAGATTCGAATGTCCAAAAGTATCCAAATTATTTTATTACATCAATTCAACACAATATTAAAACCTATTAAGTATTGATGTACATTATCATGATAAAATACGTCATTTTCTTTCAACTGTTCAAATCAAATGGTTGCCATGGCAACAGAATTATAAAATTATAAAAACCCCTCTTTTACACGTCCTACATTGTTGTCAAAAAGAAATGTTAGAAAGACATTGTTACTGTGATTAATATTAGCTAATAAAGTTCATATTTCTCCAAATTCGTTTCCATGGAAATATTATATAAATAGCCACTTTTTAAATCAATAGAAATTACATTTTGCAACATTTTAAGTCAACATTCATATGTTGTCCTTTTGAAAGCATGGTAAATCTGCATGTTCAAATGTATACATAAAATGCACCGACATTTCCACTTATATTTCAGTTTGATTGTTGAGAAGAATGTACTCAGTATGACATATATAAGGACAAACAACATTTTCTCCACCCAATCCCCCATGCTGAACTTTCTTATCGATAACATTTATGTGGTGTTTGGAGGAAAGTTTTTCAACAAATTGTCGGCATTCCAATGGGCACTAATTGTGCCCCGCTTTTGGCTGGCATATTCCTTTACTCATACGAAGCTGAATTCATTCAGTCATTGCTTTCCCAAGGAAAGAGGCAATGGCTCTTGGCTTCAATTTCACTTACAGATATATAGATGAATCGCTTTCAATTATTAATCCTTCATTCGCGGATAAACATTATCTATCCAAGTTAACTGGAGGTCTAAGTAGTAATTCTACTTCGTATTTAGATATATGTTGTCTTTCGACATTAAAACACCTCACTCTGTGACAAACGTGACGATTTCAATTTCGCTATCACAAACTTTCCTTTCATAGTAGCAACATTCCATCATCGGTCGCATATGGCGTATTCATATCTCAGTTAATACGTTATTCCAGAGCATGTTCAAAATTACAATGACTTAGTTCTGAGGGCTAAGCGACTTTCAGATAAGCTACTCAACCATGGTTATATATGTGCTAGACCAGCAACGTCACTAAGGAAGTTCTCTGGTCGTTATGAGACTCTTATTACTCCATATGAAACCTCGTTATCCAGACTTTTAAATGATATTCTGGACTGAGACCGATTCTGATCATTGTACATAGATTTGACACCTTCTATACTAGAAGGTTACCTACTTCGACGTCTCCATATATAAATATATATGGAATTTACACGATTTGACTCTTTCTACTGGGTATATTTGACGGGTGTTGCTAGCAAGCAGGAGATACTCACTCTCCCCGTGCACCTGATCTCACTCCATCATAGGGGTTTCCATATGCTCTTCAAGTAGACATATTTTGTTATTTTCTACTTTGTTTTCATATTCACTGATTTTGTATGTCCCCTGGTTTCATGATTTTCGGACTTTATGATTTGGATTTATCCATCATCTTTACATTACCACTTCACATTTTAATTATATATCATATTCTGTTTGTTAGTAATGTTCTCGATCAACATTATATATTAACCCATTATATATATACATACACTGGTAAGGGCACAACTACCATCAAAATGTACTCTCCTTATTGATATTCACGATGCGTCGGTCACGTGACCTGATTTGCTGAAAACCATGTTTTCAAGACATCGGCGT
>CM068593.1:1721954-1744454 GCA_035048485.1 Pteria penguin | reverse complement strand
TTGATAGGTCCTGGGTTCGACTCCCGCCCCTCTCTGCTTCTGGTTCCTCCGTTGCAAATGTCTAAATTTGTATGCAATACATCAGGCAGATGCCGTCACTATATACCTGAAATCATCATGGAGTGACGTAAAGCAATATTCAATCAATCAATCAATCTATCAATCCATCAATCTAAATTTATGAATATCACTATTAGAATTTATTAGATGAGCCTATATATTTTGAAGATGTTTTCTTAACTTTAGACAATATTAAAAGTAAAATTTTATAATGAACAATTACATTTCATTCCATGCCAGACATAATTGCGATCAGTGTGAGTATTTTTTTTTTTAATATCAATGTGCTCTATGTTTAGGATCTGTGTATGTAATTTTGATATTGGTGTGCACGAGTGTGCTCTCTGCTTATAATCAGTCTATGTAATTTTGATTTTGCTGTACATGAATGTGATGTCCGTTTATGATCAGTGTGGGTACTTCTGATATTGATGTGCACGAATGTACTGTCCGCTCACGTTCATTGTGGGTACTTCGGATATTAATGTAAACAGTATGTTGATAAAACATTTTGATAAATGTGTCGGAAATAGATGCGAAATTCATCACGAAGATATATATTCAAAACTTTCACTTTTGCATTCCTTCATTGTACTGCTTTTATATAGACTCCGAAAATAGTCCTTAATCTGTAAACCACATTATTTCAGTGGCAATTGGTTATCTTTGGTGACCACTCTTCGTTCGCCTCCTATGTATAACCATGGTCTTTTCGTCAAAGAAATCAAATGTCTTATTATCCCTTTCCAATTTAGGATTGCCAGATCCAACCTTAACCACGTCATTACGTGATTTTATTATGACGTCACAATTAGATTAATGTTTGACGGGCCGTTTATTCATGACGTCAGAATGAAAAAGAGTGCCAAAAGATGCGATGTCGGACATAAAGACGATCAGTCAATTACACAAAGGGAATGTTTAAATTCAAAACCTTAAAACATAAAACAATTTTTCTGAAATACAAAGATAATGAAAGTGTAGGTGAAACAGTATATGTCCCCTACCGTATTCAACAAATTTCACAATGCATGCATTTATCAGAGGTTGATACTGCAAATACCTTATTTGGAATATAGAATGCAGAAGTGAGACATCTCTGCCCGGGCACCTGGTCTCACCTCGGAAATTTTCAGTATTTCGTGGTTCACAACAGTTTCTCTTTGAAACTTACACGATTTTGTATCTGTCCTTGGACTTTGAGAATGATAAACGGTTTGGTACTTCTTCGATATTGACATCCTGTAACTAATTGAAAACATTTTCTTCTAATATGTGGACGTACTAAAAGCACATAACCCCGTAATTAAATAGCTCATACCATAACCTAAATTCTAGACAAAAAAGAATATTCGTTACCGTATTCATTACAGTACTCAACTCAGTTTGGTATATACGGAATCTCGCGATCATGATTTGTAATTCGGCTACATAGAACAGTGTAACAACTTTCAATAAAATCGTTTAAGTTTAACCGACAATAATTCCGAAAAACAGAATTTTCATTTTATTATTATTATTTTTTTTTATTGAGTCTATCAAGGGACAAAATTGAGTAAACATTTTATAAAATCTCACAAAACACGAACTTGATCTGTAACTCTGCAATATAGAAAAGTGTACAAGGTTTCAACTATGTACCTCATAAGTTTAAGGTAAATTAACTCTGGAATACAAAAGTGACAGACGGGTTGACAAACCGATAGGTGGAGACAAAACGTTTAACCCCTCTTTCATCGGTACAGGAATAACCAATGACAAGATTTATAGGTATAAAGTCCACACTACCTAGTCACTATTTTAACCTTATGTATAGAGAAAAGTTTTATGGATGTATAAAGTACATACATATAAGAGATTATCTATCTTTTTTTTAATATAGACGAATAAAAAAGTTTTAAGCTCTTTCATAATTAATCCAAAAAACCATCTTTTTGGGGGGAAATCTCCATTGACAGCGTCCATGTTCGTGTACTTTTTATTAAAAGAAGATGAAAGAAAAGAAAGATAATATTTGTCTGAAGATAAAATCCAGTCTATGTAACACATAAAACAGTTGTTGAATATGCAACTGAAAGTAGACAATACATGATTCACGAAATTTCGATGTACAGATAAACTGAGTCACGCTTGCAATATTACTGAAAATACAAACAAATGAAAAGCAATTTCATAACATAATAATAAAAGATAAGATCAAACTGCTCCCAAAATGATTCAGAAACCAACATGTGATCGTCGAAAAATACCACAATGATTTAATCTGCATAAATCAACGGATATCTTAGGATTATAGTAACACACTATGTCTTTTACTATTAAAGCCGTCGCTGTTCATGTTCGCTATCGAAGATTTAAATATTTAGGAAATGCATTATGGTGAGAGTTTATCAATATTTTTATGCTAACATTCTATGTATCCTCTGACAGCAGCATAAGTTAAAAGTATAAACAAAAGACTGCTTCCCGCTTCCATGATCTCATTTCATTGACAATTTACAAGTGTAACATGACAATAAGCATCCACTGCGGTAGAGCGAATTTTAATCTATCTCTTGGTGGATCATTTTCGCATATTGCAAGCAAGCAGTCAGGCAAGTGTGTTTCATTTGTTTAACAATACTTGAATGACTGACGCGTGACTTAAAGTTGTTATAGAGAAATGATGATAAGGAGCCCCGTGTATTTATTTTAAGGAAACGTAATAGCTTGACAAATGTGAGGAACGTCTTGTTGATTCGTGCGGACGAGTTCTGTATGGTGAGTATAATTCCGATGAAAGTATAGTGAAGTGATTATAAAAATGCTTATCATGCTTAAAAATTGATGATGATGATTATGATTATGATGATGATAATTATCATGATGACGATGATTATAATGATGATGACTATGATGATGATGATGATTATGATAATAATGATGATGATGATGATGATGATGGAGAGGAACTTATAAATACTGATATATTTTGATATCGAAAAATCTACGTAAACTGAATTTTATAGTCTCAAGTGACAAAGCGTCATATGCAATTATATTTACGTCGATTCCTGTTTTTATCATTCTTAAATATATTAAATTTACCATTGAATGTCTCCTCTTGCTTTCTGATGTCGATACTTTGTGGTATTCCTTTGATCCCATTTAATTTAGGAGGGCGTGAACTTTAGACGTTTTGTTAAACTTAAGGTAGAACTACAAACAACAGAAGGATCAAACACAGAGTATCAGAAAACAGGAATGAATTTATCTACAATGGCACGGAATGCAACGCTGCTATTGTTTGATACATCACCTAGTACACCACTGAATTGCACAAATGCAACGTCAAATTTTACCAACTTGAACGGAATCGGAAATGAAACAGATGCAATGGGTGATACATATGGCTTTTGGCGGGTAAAGTACTTTTCTTATATCACATTTAATTTCTAGGTGATAAAACATGCACTATTGTAAAGTTTCTTCTACACCTAAATTAAAAATCATATCATGCGTTTCTTTTTCCTGTCGTGTTGATTTTACTAGCTTATTCATCATTCATGGACTTATTCATTTTCATTACATTCCATACGATCTTATGAAAGATTCATATAATACATTTTAGAAACCCACTACTAGTCTATCTATTTATTTCCTCGTTATATTTGTATCTAAGTGATATTGCTTTATAAATTTTATTCTCTGTTTATGAAAAACTATAAATGACATTTGTAACAAATTGAATTTGGAGACAATAATTATAATGACAACGACACAGTGAAATACGACTATGATTATTATAATTTATTTTTTATAACCTATTTTCTGCTTTATTTTGCGGTCGTCAAAATAAAAATTAACACAAAAATGTTTTCTGTATGCGGTGGAAAATTAACCGCTCTACAAAAATTCAGAATGAAGGTTGAAGGTATTATTTATTCATAACAAATATCATCTAAGCGATTAAAGTGCCTAACAAGTCAATCCTGTTTTAAAATATCAATGTAAATATATCTCGAAACCTAGACAATAACACGCACGGCAACGCCCAGATATTTATATGCATTGCATGCAAAAAAACCCTGTAAGATAGGGAAAAGAGGCAGACATATTATATATCAAAATGCATTCATTAGAGTTTTCATACTCCCTTACCGTGCAGGCGATTATGCATGATCGTGATACCATCAACAGATAGTTTTGCCCACTTTATATTATAGAAACGAAATGAATTCAATGCGACCTTCTATCTGAATGCAATCCTACAATTTTGATTCGCAAATACTCTATTTAATTATTTGAGGAATCGTTATATTGACGTCCTTTATGATATTTTAGTAATAGTAAAGTATTGCATAGAAATTACACAAATCTTTTGCAATTCACTGTCCCCTTCAGATCACATGCTTTCCATTGCATTGACTTATGATAGCCACACACTGTGTAAGAAGCTACTGATATCTCGTGGAAGCTATATATGAATGTTCAAGGGTAATGTGATAACGGTGCTCGAAGAATGTAAAAAGATACCACAGTCATATACATAAATTTGATACTATTTTATGAATCGTTCATTTTACTAAATTCCATTGAATTGTTCTAAATGTGCAAAAGCCATTACTTCTGTCCATATGAGGAATATTGTGCCGTGGAAATTTGCATCAATTGTATCAATACAATATTCATACCGTTCATTACTCTGACATTATTAATGCAGAATAGTTGGTAGTATGTCATGTTGACTTTGACGAAAATGTACCACTACGGGCTATTTCTGGTATCAATTTTAGGTGGAAGAAGAATTTCTGGACACGAAAGTAATGCCTCATAAAATCAGCACAATCTGGGGATACACGTGTATTCTTAATATCTATCACTCGTATTCGGTTTTGCCTGACTAGAACTATGCAATGGAATTAAATTCAATGAATGATTCATGCAATATATTTGCATATGACATTAATAATTTTGTACATTCTAAAGGCGGTATTTTGATAACTATTTGATAGTTTGTAACTTTAAAGTGACACGATTTACTCTTAATGCTTTATACTATTGCTGTTTACAAATTTAAGATTATAACTGTGAGAACTACTAAAACGGGCAAGAGGTCGAAAGGCGCATATGATGACCATATTAGTTCACGTAAGGATATTGTGATATATCTGTATACCATTAGGTGGATACCGCTGCTGGTGGACTGTAAGTACCCGAGGGTTTCCGAGTTTTCAGTACCTCTGTACAAATCCTAACTATATCTGAAAAACAGAAAGTTTTCTAAAATCCTATAAAAATAAAATGTATTTCGTTTGTGCACAGCTCTGTCTTTAGATGGGTTTATCCTCACATGTTCTTGCTGAAGTAGTGTTTTCGATGTACTTTGAGCATCGGACATCCAGTGGCACATACATTTTTTCACCATTTTATTGGTATTTGATATAAATTAAGACTTCAGAAACTTCTGATGGTAAAATCTGAAAGTGAAATATACAAGACCTACAAGAGGGTTAAATAAGCTAGTGCACGGAATGACAACAATACCGAACGTAAATAAAACGGTAACTGATAACTCAATAAATGTCAGCAGGGAAAACATAATGATGTTGGAGATGATAAGAGTGACATAACCTCCTCTGATGTTTTATCTGTAATCTATACCCTCATTTATTTAACAACAATAATGGCTGTATAAGCTTTTTATACTGGAAACTCATTAAGTACACCAATATATTGTTATGCAGAAAGAGTGATTCCATTATGGGATTGGAACTGTTTCAAATAGGCAAGAGCATAGGACCATTATCTAATGTGTTAAATACCCTATTCGACAAGTTTTTACAATTGTTGAGATCGCAAAATTTATAGTCCGAAATGGATTATAGATTTCCACTTTTTCTTTCCTTTTTTACTTCTTAATTTGAATTAATTATCTAGTTGTGAAAGGAAGAGATGTTCAAGATTTCAATTATTCAAGGTAATAATATGTAAAGGTACATGTAAATCACAGAAAATGTATATAATAATAATAAAAATAATAATAATAATAATAATAATAATAATAATTAATAATAATAACAACAACAACAACAATAATAATAATAATAATAGTAATAATAATTAATTATAATAATTAATAATAATATAACAAAAATTATAATAATTAATAATAATAACAATAATAATAATAATAATAATAATAATAACAATAAGGATAATAATAATAATAGTATGAGAGAGCGTATCGTTTATAATCAACTCTTGGTCAATAAAGATCTTAGTTTATTTTACATACTTAATTGTGGTCGTATTGATGACCCCAATTCAATTACCTGACTGTTTACTGTGATACAGAACGACAATGACAGATTCAGATCAAGAAAAGAGTTGTGTCATGATATATTTACTTTACGTCATATATATATATATATATATATATATATATATATATATATATATATATATATATATATATTATATATATATATATATATATATATATATATATATATATATATATATATATATTTTGCATTGAGGGTAGTAGTGCCTCAGAAACACGTTCAGACTACGTGTTTTTATATTAGTACTGCTTAAATATTCTATTTATCTATACATCTGAAATAACAACTACCGCAAATTGAGTATGAATGTATAAGAACCCTGCTATTTGATTATTACAAATTGCTTATTTCTTATGTCCATGGAATATTCTGCTTTTGCGGTAAGTGGGAAGGTGGGCGCCCATAAATCGGTCAACCACACCAACTGAGTGACGTTTTTGACTTTAATTGACCGCGTTAATTTGGTATCGAAACGGCAGTACAATCGAATATTTTTTTGTAATGTTCTCGTGTTTAGTTGACTATTAGCATGTTTTATGTGCATGTCCTTGGTGATCTGTGTGAAAGAAATTGACCAGATGTCTTCAGTTTTCTCTTTTTTATAATTATAACTTTACGATATGCCTCTCACGGAGCTAACCTTTTCTTTGGTATAAAACATATATATATTTGTTTGTTTAGGTTTTTTTATTTATTTATTCATGTTATTATTATTATTATAATTATTATTATTATTATTATTATTATTATTATTATATTTCAATTTAATTATTTTTTAATTTTATTTTTATTTTACTTATTTTTTATTTATTTATTTATTTTTTTAGGCAAATAAACCGTTCTATGTAGTCGCAATATCACATTTTATTTTGCAGGATCACACAGTCTGAGAATAATAATAGTCTGCAAAGCATAATTATATTTCTTAGACACTGTCAACTCACTATGAAATCACTTCTACATCGGCGAAATTCATCATAACCTTTTCCTCACTTATTTTTCTTGTTGATTGTTAGCAATTCCTGTCAAAGACTGACTCAACCCTGATTGCTTTATTGACATCTTTGAATCGTGGTTGGTGAATAAGTGAAACCCACTAGTGGTTACGCCTTTGTTGTTCCACAATAATTGTCTCAAAAATTAATTCAGTAGTGATGACGCAGTTAAGTTTATAAATGCGTCATCTTATTTCTTTTTACTTTTTCAAGGAAACTTGATTAGTCTTCTGATTTTTCTGTGTTTGTAGCTGTCCGTTTTCCCAAAATGTATTTTGATTTGGCTAATGTGTATATAAGTATGTGTATGTATGTATGTATTTTTGGTAAACAGGGGTGGGGTGGGGATTAGTACCTTTAGTTTCCTTTTACTTGTCTGGTGTCCAACCTTTTCGTTCGCTATTTCGTATATCAATTTTTTTTATGTCCACAACGTATGAATAACCGCTAGAATAGAACAGATCTTGATTTTAAAATCTATACAAAAGTTAAATAATTCATACTCCCATTCTTTTAACAAGGCCCAACATATTAAATGGTCACAGAAAACTTGTTTAAGATCATGAAATAAAATTAACATATGAAATCTATATTTTATGGGGAGTCGGTCATGTACTACACGGTGAAAGGTACTTGATCCCCGGGCACTAACAACAATGTACCACGGTGGACGTTCACGGACCCATGATGCTCAGAGGTGATTCCAGGTGCCCGGGAAGAGTGAGCGTCTCCTGTTTGGTTAGTTACACCCGGGGTGAATGTCCTTAAATCCAGACGAAACAAATATAATTCAGCACTGTATATATACATGAATGTGAACAACACTTGTAGAGAGTGCAACAGCCATATAACATTAGGAAAGGGGGTATAATAACACTTAAGTCCAACCCCCTTTTTACGAGCTCCTCACTGCAAAGGGAATGTGTATAATACTATCTTCAACAACATTCATACCATGAATGGGTTTATTTGATTAAGAGACCTTCACTTCTACATGTACTTATGTGTGTGTACATATATATTTACTTTCTGGATTTGAAAAGTTTGTTGCAGGACTTCTGCTTCGGGTGTTTAAATACAAAAAAGGGGACGCTTACTCCTCACGAGAACTGGTTTCACCTCGGTTTATTTGGGGTTTGCATTAGTCTGAATACGACACTGTACAAAACATCGTCCTTTTAATCCGTGGTGAATTTTAATCTTTCAGTACTTTCTCTTTTTTACTTCTCTACGGATGTTTAGATAAATCACGTGAAATTTCATTGGAAAGAAATTAAGTAAAAAGGTAAGGTATCAGGGACAATTAATTACAGGTCATGCTTAAATATACTAATGCAGTATCCGTTCTCGGTCCAGAAAAAAAAAACTGAGAAAAATTAGAAAGGGATAGCAAACATTGACATAACATTTTTTTTACTATTTGACTAACTTTAGGATTACATAATGGTTGGGTTTTTTTTTCTTTTTGTTTTTGTTGTTGTTGTTGTTTTTGTTTTTGTTTTTGTTTTTTTTCTCTCGCTTAAATTAAAATTAATGTTAGCCACATTGGGACAATATCAAGTTATAGGCAGTCACTTAAACATCACGTCAAAATATGGGTATTGACAATCCCTACAATGCCAAGCGACTGTGTAAGCACTCTGTTAAGCCTGTTCATGAAGCCTGTATAAAGCAATACTTATATCTATCCTTAAAACTTATCTCAGTTTAAAGTTCATTTGAAATATAATGTAATCTAATTTATTCAAGAGTCTACACAAAGTACAAAACCAAAATTGACACAAACAAGCCTGACATTAAAAAGCAATGGACTGATCTGATTCACTTATAGGACAAAAATCACCGTAGTGAATGCTGATATGTAGATTTGGCTTATGCTCATTGACACTAGAAAACCAGACATGAGGTTGGGACTCCGAGACGCAGGTTTTTTTCCTGTTTGGCTAACAACAACCACCAAAGCAATGCTACATCTCCACAACACTAGAGCAAGGGTGGTAGGGAGGAGATAAGACATCAGATTGCTATTTTGAAAACATACAGAGGATAAACATATAATTGTCATAATAAATGACATCACAGAAGCACATGTAAATGCTATCAAAGTAGTGAGAATTCTTTTTTGATTTTTTGTTTTTGTTTTTTGATTTTTTTTCTATACAATACTAATTGATTAAATATAAATTTAAATATAACTTATGAAACTTAATCGGTATATCCCAGGCAAATATTTAAATATACTCTTATGCTCGAGAACCGAGTATGAAGGTTTTCGGTTCAACGTGTTCTACACTCTTTATTTTATGGTATTATTTTACCGTGACGTCACACTGACGTCATATTATGTATTAACTTTTTTCTTCAACATTATTTGATTGTGTGTTGCCTTAAGTGAGCTGCAAAACTTGGTTACTTTGTAAAACTTGTTTTTACTTTAGATACTTCAAAGGTTTTGTCTAAGCATTTTATCTTGTAATTAATAAATGACGTTGAATTCCCTGTATTTGATTTCAGACATCGTTTAGATCAGTCTTTTCATACTTGTAACGGAAAATCATCTATGGGATTCATGCATTACTTAATTTTATCCATCTATCAAATTAATGAGATGCTATTTACATATCTGTCAATACTAGTGGAAGAAATGCGCGAATGATTTCCACAACACTGACAATGCGCATTGTATTGCAAATGAACGTGATATATATTTGATTTTTTCATGATATGCTAAAGTTCCGAAGTGAAGAAGTCTTTTATATTTTTATTGTTACACGAGATGTTAATGATGCATGGAACATTGATAGTTCCTAGTAAGGATAGCATTTATCTGTGTAATTGGTTCGACATATTTCGGAAATGTGTCAGTAGTGCCGTACTTTATGAATTTGTTATTTCCTCGTATTCTTTATACAGAGTTACATCCCATTTGGGACGGTATCTGACGTAAAACACTTATGACGTCATCAAATCCTATGGAAACTGATCTAAAACTCAGGGAAATGATAGCCCACATATGACGTTTTCATAGGAAATTGATGACGTCATAATTGTTTTACGTCAGATACCGTTTTAAATGGGAAATAACTCTGTTAAACGAAAAGACTCAATATATTAAACAAAATTTTCTCACACTTTAAGGCTTTCCTTATTTAGTGTTGAGATCAGGGCCGTGGGATTTTAAAAGGTGAGGGGTAGGAGGGACAAACGTTTATCTTTCTTTCATTTAGTACCATGATAAAATAAATTGGTGTTTGACCAACCGACGCGGACGCAGTGATTGGCTCCTCTATCATACCCGGCTCCTTCGGGCTTTGAGAACGAAGCAGCATGATGGATTTCTTTTTTCAAGTTAAATTTTAAGTAGAATGATTCCGAAGAAATTACCGTTTCACTCTGTTACGGGAACTTGTTTGATTGTTTCGATTTGTGAATGTACAAGTTCTATGTATCATTTGGTTCACCTTCAGTTCACAGTTCTTGCTGTAATCATCATCACCAAATCAGAGTGTTAAACTAGACATTTAGTGTAGAAATGTACAGGTACTCTTTCGAATTTATACTTATTACATATGTAGGATTGACCTTCAATAACATTCAAATAAAAGAAAACCACTGTAAATGATATCGATTTGAATAGTTAACAGGGGGAGTGTGATAATTTAGGAACAGATATTCTCGGTTGGTTGGTTTGTTCATTGATTGGTGTTTTACGTCGCTTTTAACAACTTTTCAGTTAAATTGCGACATGGAGGCAACAAACCTCTAACACTTAGTGGTGTATCTCAGGAATCGAACCCGGATCGTCGGCACCGCAAGCCAAGTACTTAACTACCGCACCAAGCCTGCCCCCTCGCAGGATGTTTATACAATGTACCAATATTCTTTATGCCATATCGTCTTAATGATTTTTTTTTAATTCATTCCGTGAATGTCCACTGTGGTACATTGTTGTTAGTGCGATAGTCATGTGACACCAGTTACTTTAGTGTCTTACTTTTAGTTCATTTGATAAATATTTATTGGTGTGATGCGTGGTTTCAGAATCTTGTCCAATGTAATAGAAGTTTCCGAAGGAGAGAGTGATATCTTATGTCAGTCAAATGCCGAACAATAATCAACAAAATACGAAACTAACTGGTGTCACGTGACCATGGCACTAACAGTAATACATCACAGTGAACATTCACGTGCCTCCGAAATTCAGAGGTGAGACCAGGACCCGGGAGGAGTGAGCGTCTCCTGTTTGGCTAGACACACCCGCCGTGAATCCCTTACTTTCAGACGAAACGAATGTAATTCAGCACTGCATGCATAATGAATGTGAACAAACACTATGTAGAAAGTGCAACATCAGGATAAAGGGTATCATAACACTAACGTCAAATAGGAACATTTATTATGCCAGGAGAAAGAAAAGAGATTTTGGGTATTACAGATACCTGAAAGATCGAAAAATGGGATCAGGTGCCACAGAAACTCCATACCGGCCACATTCGCAATAGTGACATAGAAATAAACCAGCTGGTATAATAGGTGGCCTTATTACATTATAAAAGTTAAACTGTACATGTAGTTACAAAAGCAAAAATAAATCTTTACTTTGAGCCTTAGTTTACAAAATCCCATCTGCAGGAGAAATAGACAAATGGGTGTTATTGGGTCTTTTCGTTAAACATAGTTACTTCACATTTCGGACGGTATCTGACGTATAACAATTATGACGTCATCAAATTCCTATGAAAACGTCATTTGTAGACTACCATTTCCCGAGTTTTGGAACATAGAATTTGATGACGTCATAATTCTTTCACGTCAGATACCGTCCGAAAGTGCAAGTAACTCTGTATACCGAAAAGATCGGATATCGCCCTCGAAAACCCCAAGCCGACGATCGACTTAGGTGCATATCTTTCCATACAATAGTCATCACGAAGCATGATTTTATCCATATAAAAATTTTCAAAGTAAAAGGAGAATATGAAAGTAGAAAATAAAGAGAATCTAGATTTTCGCATACATTTTTAGCGTTTCCTAACCACAGATCATTTTCTTTTAATTTTGCATTCAATGACCAATTGTGTTCACAGCGGTTTATGTTTTATTATAGAATGTGAAAGAAGCAGGTGTCTGGCCACGGTGACAATGGTAATAATGTTATCCAACTTGTATTTTAAATCATAGATCAGACTAGTCACTGAGTCTTCTCGTTGATAGACCAATCTGCAATATCCTCACCTTGTTGATGGGGCACTTACCACCAATGTAGCGCGATATTGTACCCATTCTTATGGCTCTTATAAAATCTGACATCTGGTTTTCCGGAGAAATGTATGGTATTCCTGAACAATGCCTATTGCGATTATTTTGAACACCGAAAAATACGTATATTATACTAAATCTAAGCGACGTGTGTTGCCATCAAACATATATACATATATAAAAGCACAAAAAAGGAAATTGTAACAACATTCACTATTCATAAGTATCGGATCAACCTCAATGAAGGTTAATGCAAATCGCTCGAGAAAAAGGGGTCAATATAAAAGCACAGGTAAGCGATAACGATACTAAAACAATTAAAAAATTGCCAAATATTCGAAGCAATCTGCTTCTTCTTCAGGACACACACCAACAAACACTTACATAAATATAAAGACACGAAAAGAAAGATAGAAAATATATACAAAGCACTAGTCTAATAAAAACTGGTTTCTTGAATTGGCTACATATTGAGCGTGTTTCTCTATGCGCTATCTAATAGGAAATGAGCCAAACACAAGCTAACAGCTTGCTTACAGGTCAAGTGGCGCCCCCTAAGTGTATCTGCATTGACCTACTGGAGGTAATAAGACTAGGTGATAAGAAGTTATAGGTAGAAGGATAAAGAAAATAAATAACAGAAATAAATGGGAGTGAAAAACAAATAAGTAAGTTCCAATCAAAAAGATAAAAAAAAATAAATAAATAAAATATATATAACATCGAATGTTCTAAATCAGATTCCAACAGTCTTAACACCAAACGCTCATTGATATTTATATGCTTAACCGTCTTGCATTTCCCGGCCTCTTTGAAAACAAAGAAGTAATTACTATATGATCGACTCATCTTCAAACACTCCCACACTTATATCTAATGGTTCTGGTCATATGAAGCCATGGATTGTATACACTTTTGTAAAGCATTTTAAGGCGATATTCAATACTATTGATGGGAAGTTGAGGAAGAGTCCAAACTTAATTCCAGTTTCAATCACCATAGCCATTCGAATCAGCAGATGCATTGGTTGATCCATTATACACTTATGCCGCTATGTCCGCTACTATGACTGTAAATGAGTTCCTATAAACAAATATAGAATGGCATTACTCCCTGATCAAGACGGAAATTATAGGAAAATAACTCAAGATGAAAGTTAAGTGCGCAGCAATTACTAGCAGTCGTGTTTGCTACTGAATTTATCAAAAAGCAATGCCATGCCAGGCAAATTCCCTTATTAGAACAGCATTCACTTGACGAAGAAATCTCAATTTTACAAAAGGTCATTGTTTTATTCTATGTAATTTTGGGTGCAACTTAGTGCGTTTGTTTGTCATATTCTTGTTTTAGTACACAGAAATATTGATTTATCTATATCAGTATCTTTCTGATGCATTGCAAAGGCAATTGTTCAGTGCATTGGACAAACCAAAACCACTGAGAGTCTTTCATGTGCCAAAATACCATTACACAATTACATCTGTTTTTTACTGTCCTATGAAAGAGAGAGAGAGAGAGAGAGAGAGGCATCGACAAGCGGCAGTTTGGACTCTATTCCGGAACATTGCAAGCACATCAATTTACCGATTGCAATCTAGATCGTACATAAGTACGACAATTATTTTTGTAATGTTATTTCTGCTTTTGTATGTCACAATCTACACGTTTCTTACGCAATTACCTATGTTGTATATTCTAAATGATCATATTTATATAAAGAAAGAAGTAATCTCTCTCATCTTAGCATATGAATGTTGCTTTACATTACCACTCCTATTAGCAATACGACCACTACATTCCATCGATGAGACCAATTAACATGGTCAGTTGCAGTTGACACTTTTACACTGGAAACATTCATTAGTGTTCAACTTGTTAAATTGTCTAACTTCATTTATCCTTATACTCCATCTCTCCCTTAATTTATATTGAAGATGAACATCCACCAGATGTGGTTTCACTTATCCCATCCACATTTCTCTTTTTCGTTTACCTTCTGCATATAGCATTTCATTACCCCATAGTTGTAACACTATAGGTATAATTCATCGACAAAATGCTGGAATAACCCCCTCCCATACCAGGTAAAAAGCCTTATAATAAATCAAAACAATACGAATATAATACGAAAAATAAAATTAAAAATAAAAACTTCTAGAGAGGGCAACAAAGTACATGTACAATAAAATTCAAATTCCGAAGATAAGGAAAGTATAAGAAAATTAAAATTCAACACTTGAATCTAATATGATGTTGTATGGATATATAAAAGCAATAATAATTATTATGATGATGATGATTATGATTATTATTATTGTTGCTATTATTATTATTATTATTATTATTATTATTATCATTATTATTATTATTATTATTATTATCATTTTCATTATTATTATTATTATCATTATTATAATTATTATTATTATTATTATTATTATTATTATTATTATTATTATTATTATTATTATTATTAATTTTATCATTTTCATTATTATTATTATTATAATGCAATATGTTATTCAATACTTTATTACCATACAAATTACAAATGCATTAAGCTTTCCATTGCCTACAGTGTATGCAGCAAAGCCATGTTTTACCTTTAATTCCGGTATATAAAATAATACATATTTAATTAACATCAATCCCCTCTTCATTTACTCCAATATAATAGATATAGAACATATATACCTTTTGATTTAGTGCACCATATGCACATTTCGACAACTATGTCTCTCTACTGATGCTCGTGGCCAAATGATTGGAATTCTCAAAATATATAAATATTTGAAGAGCAGTGTTGAAACCAAAACGACCGAAAATGGAACCAAAGAATCTATCTAAGACAGAGCTATGCATGAAAGAGATACTCCTTAGTTTTAGAGTGATTTACTTAATTTGAAGTATATATGTAAACCATTGAATTGTGGAATATCGATTGCTGAGGATTTGGTGTTTCAATATTACACTTCCTCTTTTTTATTTTACTGGGAATATACCAATCAATAGAAATTGTTTACATGTCCCGGTTTTAAAACAACTATCTAGTTGATACGGGGCAAATTCATGCGATAAATGACCGCGAAAGCCAGGCCCAATTCCCGTTCATGTCTCGTTGATGTCCTGAGACGATATTTGCCAAGTTCCCGTGTCTCTGTTTACATGGCATGTTACACATACTTCACTGCCTCGGGAAAGGCCACTGGACCAAAAACACCTAAACAAAAAAACCCCCAAAACCAAAAACAAAACACAAAAAAGTAAAACCCAGACGAAAGGATTGCCCTTAGTCTGTTCCTCATATATATTATATAAAGATATAGTGTGACGTCTTAAGTGATATGATTCTATTCTTTAACCCCAACCACCACCACCCCCACCCCAACCACTATCCTGGGCGTGTTGAGCGTACGACTGAATTCGACCGGTCCTCCCTCCCCTATAGAGATGCAGAAAAATCGCAGTCATTTAATAAAGTGTACGAATCTGAAACGATACCAGAATGCACAGGATTATAAGACAGTAGATTGTAATCAATCAGCGTACAAGTTAGCGTAATAGTAACAATTCACAGTAGGAAGTAAAAGGGAGGCATACAAATTTGAGCGCAAACATGAATAAACATAGCCTATTATAAACAGAAGATGTTAGTCGTACTCATCTATCGTATTTTGCTTTGTGGGTGTGAAATAATTCACACGTAATACAGACTATATCCGAGTTTTCGATCACACTTTTATATTCTATTAATACCATAGAACAGACGACAGAAAACATTTGACCAATCTGTATGATGCACAAGTCCGAGGACACGAGCATACACCATGATTATATTCAATTAAACAAAGAAAAAGACGTTACAAAAATATTCGAAACTATTTAAACATGTGACTACGGACACACAATGGCGTTTCAATTATAGAAATTTAATTACTAAAAATCGAAGTTCAAAATATTCTCTCTCTCTCTCTCTCTCTCTCTCTCTCTCTCTCTCTCTCTCTCTCTCTCTCTCTCTCTCTCTCTCTCTTGTACCAGGTTGTAAAATAATATTCGTCGTTGATATTTATATCATAATAAACACTCTAGACTATATTGCAATTGGGTCCTTTTTCTATTACTATTAGTGACTTCACATTTGCACCCCTGTTTATTATAATCGGTCTAATCTTGAATTTATTATATCCTATTTCTCTGAAGTTTACAAACTAAGTAAGAGAATATTCCACCTATATGAATTATGAAGAAGTAGCGAATCACCTACAGTGCTTGCATGAAAGAACTAACTACTATATACAGATTAATTTTTCAGGCTATATAAAAATATCCCGCTAAACCGTTAACTCCGACAATCATTTCGGTAAACGTAGTCTACAATATTTGCCACACCGGTTTTCCTGTTCAAGAACTTATCAATTATTTGTCAAACTCACAGACATTTATAAAACATGAAAGTTTATCGCATATCACAAAGATTAAAAAAAATCCTTTACTCTTTCTGATATCCTTTAGCGTAGAAATTGAGATTGATAGACTGTAATTTGATACTAATATTCGAAGCACTTCAACACCAAGAACAGAATAGGAAGATTTAATACATTAATTTTGAAAAATATTACCAATTTATTTTTAATAATCGCTTTCCCTTAAGGCAGACAAGGAAGGTCTTTGGAAATTCACGGGAAATAATCTCAATAATGAGATTTGAATTTGATCAGCATCTCCAATATCAAAAAGGAAACGCAGTCATTAAAGATCAAAATCACCATTAATTTTTGCATTAGCTGTCCTGTGTACTGTAAAAATTTAAATCCCAATGCTCAGTCCTTAAATTCTAACGCTGAATTCCAAATCAAAACTGATTTAAGGCCGTTTCAGCAATTTGAAGTTCGGGAAATGGAAAATTTAGGTAAACATAATACGTGTGTGGGATTCATTGGATATTCTCCTGTAACAATTGGATCTTGGCTTCAATTTAACTTACAGATATATAAATGACTTGCTGTCAATTAATAATCCTTCATTCGCGGATTACCTTGGCATCATCTATCCAAGTGAACTGGAGGTCAAAGGAACCACAGAAAGTAGTAATTCTACTTCAAATTCAGATATTATGTTGTATGTCGACATTAATGGTCAATTGAATACCTCACTCTATGGCAATTTCGCTATCACAAACTTTCCTTTAATAAGTAGCAAGATTCCATCATAACCCGCATACGACGTATTCATATCTCAGTTTATACGTTATTCCACAGCATGTTAAAATTACAATGACTTTGTTCTGTGGGCAAGGCGACTTTCAGATAAGCTACTCAACCAGGGTTATATATGTGCTAGACTAGCAACGCCATTGAGGAAGTTCTATGGTCATTACGAGACTCTTATTACTCCATATGATATCGCGTTATCCAGACTTTTAAATGCTATTCTGTACTGAGACCGATTCCAATCATTTTACACAGATTTGACACCTTCTATACTAGAAGGTTATCTACGTTGACTTTTCCATATATAAATATATGTATGGAGTTTACACGATTTGACTCTTTCTACTGGGCATATGTACTGCTAGCAAGCAGGAGATGCTCAGTCTCCCCGAGGCACCTGATTTCACTCCATCAGACTCACTTCATCACCAATGACAAATGATTTTTGCGACGGGTGTTGCATGCAACCCAGGGACGCTTACCACTACCAGGCACCTGGTCTCACCTCGATTTTATTGGGTTTCGCATTTGTCTAAATATGACACTATTCACGATATTGTCCTTTTATTCCATGGACTATGAGATATATTTTACCCGTCGGTACTTCATTGTTTTTTTTACTTTGTGCTTCGTAAGTGTCTAGTGTTATTAGTTATACTGCGGAGTCAGTCCCCTTTTTATAACTGATAATGGTACGCTTAGTATCGTATCTCTCAAAGGATTTCTGACACAATTATACGACAACTTCCTCTAACTTCAGGTTACACAATTTTTCTTGTTGGCGCCATCACCTAGTGTGTCAAAGCCAGGTTTAATTATCTACTGATGTCACTATCTTTTGAATTATTTGTTTCATTGTAGGTAGAATTTCATTCGTGTACAATTATCGCAGCTACTGTTTATATAATGAGATGGTGGTCTTGCATGTTGTGAAGTATCAATAGGGGGTTTATATATTTCACAAGGTACTCGAGTCCCTCTCCTCTAGAGTTATGTATTTATTAATTCGACCTGATTTTGTAATATATGCGTAATGATAATATTAATACTTTTGTGCTTAATTTCCCCATTAAAACCCGGGGTCGGGTTTTCTAATGCGTATTGTAATGCGATTTTTTCCGTACTCCGTAAACTAGCGAGATTTAAAGATATAGAACTACAATGAAATTATAAGACGAAACAACAGGGGCAGGTTTAATCTGGGATGCATGGTAACATCCGATGCAATTTACCGAAGAGCCTAAAGAAGAGATACTTATATATCTGATACAGTGTCATGGCAGATTTCCAAATTTCATGGACCCCAGGAAACAAAACGTAATACAAAGTTTGCAGTAAGAGTGTGCCTCTCCTGTGTGGGAAGCAACACCCAACTAATGCCTAAGATATGAATTATACAAAACTGGTTCAAATACATGGTGGTTATGGCTAACACTTTATATAAAGTTTCAACCCCCCAACCCCCCCCCCCCCCTTTAAAAAAATAATTTTCAGCATTGGATGCGCATGTTTCCTTGATCGCCCACCTTCTAAATGAAACGAATTAGCGTAACTCATTTTCATGACAAATACCAATAACTGGAACACACGTGGTCGTAATGTACCTTCATTTACTGCTAATGTGCATGACATTGTTACCAGAAAAAAATACCAAAGCTAAGATATTACATAACTTGATATCAATTACATCAATTGTTGTGTATCAATTCCATGCTTACGAATACATTTTCCAATTTAGGTTGATTTCTGATTTTGTGCCGGGAAGCACTTAAATACTAAATTACTAAACATGAAAGATAGTTAATAATGTATATCGCAGTAACTTAAGATATGCACGCAAACGCTATAAAGGATTTAGTTTTGAATAATGTTGTTGAGCATTGTTTTGTAGATAAACCAAAAACAATGTGGTATTGTTTATATAAGGAAAAATGATGAGTCATTGCTATACGTAGACTAATTACATTTGTCTAACTTCAATTATTGGTTCACTCAGCAATTATCTCCAAGCGCTAATACGATGTTTCAAATAAAGGGCTTCTTGTAGGTGGTGGTAATGGAAAGGTACACTCGTACACCAGTTAAAACACTAAGAGAATGTTGTCGCTTCATTATTCGACCTTACTAATTTGGCAATACAGATAATGTATAATCAAATAAAAATGGGTGTCGTCATTACGTAGTATTCGAGTATATCTCGATCGGACGCACCTACGCTCATCGTGACAGCACTGGAAGAAATTTCCGTTAGTGCAATTAACCCCTGTTTACACGATGTCCAGATCCACTATGACGTGGTCAGATTATCCTTTGCCTGCCATTCAGGTGAAGTAAGTGTGATGAAATTAAATCACTGAGAATACCTCAATGTCTTCGTGAATTTCTGTGAAAGACGTGTACATGAAGCACATATTTCGTGTTCTCCTTTTGCTGCTCATACTATTAAGTAACTAGCTAGCGTTGTTTAGTATTGTTATCATCATTTTAATTGATTCTTTTATCCTATTTTCAGCCCCCCCCCCTTCCCACCCACACACACACAATGCAGAAGAGGGTGCGCATTTAGAATTCTTTTCAATTTTGTTCCTGAAAATATTGTGATTTCGTTTGATTCTAAATATTTTATTATCCTGATGATTGCTTTTATGGACAATATCGGATTTCCCTCAGACGTTAATCGGGTATTGCATTACAGACAATAGATCGGGCTTTATCTGTGATATGCACCTAAACTGCGTTACAACAGTTTAGAAATCAGGTTCGCGTGGCAAATTGCATCAGCGACAACGCGGAATCTTAGCAGTCCTCATGTTGACATGACGTGATGTTGGGACTGCATCCAAACGTATGTTTATGACGCCCTTGTCTTTATTTCATCAGAGCTAGATTTCGTTTCATGTTTTCTCACGAAATCTCGACCGAAGGTAAAAACATAAAATCTAAGCACTGTATTTGCTTCAAACACCAATATAGAGAAAGTAGTAGAGGTAGTAGTAGTAGTAGTAGTAGTAGTAGTAGTAGTAGTAGTAGTACTAATAATAACAATTATAGTAGTAGTAGTTTCGTCGTCGTCTTCGCTCTTTGCTCTTGGTGAAGAATTTTCTCCAAGGAAATGTTTAGAATCTTATGTAGAATCTTAAGGGGTTATGTTTCAAGTTAAAATCTAACTAATGGCGGCAGATATACATATCGAGATTCTTTAAATTTTGTTTCAATCTTTGAACGTATGATATTAAATTAGATATCTCTCAACACGGGTATTGTGTGTCTGTGCATATCTTGTAATATGTTAGATCACTTTAACCATATGTATGATACTAAATAGTGCTTAATGTTTACAAAGGCAATCACAGTTAATTCAGCTTCCCTACCATAGAAACAAACTATTCCTGTACACTTAGCCTTAATTCTTACTTTTTGAGTGTCATGAAAGTACACTATTTCTTTGAGAATCAGATCGACATAGCGCACATTAATTTTGTAATTTACAATTGCCTTTATTAACCTTTTCGGAAGAATAACTTTTTTCAATCTCAATCTTTCCTTTCTGGTTTAACACAAGGCTATCTCTGAGTACACCGATGTGTTTTGATCTCATTTATAGCTGTTCACTCTCACATCATAAACCTTTAGATGGGATAGTATCTCCGATGCCAAATGCTTGATTAAAATATATAGATTTGATCGTTTTAATTTTTCTTTTGCTGCCAGTAAACAAACTAAGCCTTTGTAAGGAATGCCAATGTTCATATGCAGGATATTATTAGGTAGTGTCATATTTTTTACACAAGCGCCACAAGACCTTTAGCAATTAATTTAGATTTATGTATTGCTACACCGTAAGACTCCTGTCGAGAATTAAGTCGACTCTAACGGCTTAAGTTGACTTTATGCTCACCACATAATTTATCTCTGTGTCAATTGACAGTGGTTATTCTTTGCCATTATTTCAATACAATTCAATATTTTCTTATCTATTATTCTTTATTTATCTTGGTGTTGGTTTGTACTTTTGATGGAGTCAGCTTTTGATAATATCCGATGCACCCATTTAAAATGTTTAAAATGCTTGTACAAAAACAAACCAAAGAAACAAATAAAAAACAAACAAACAAACAAACAAAAAACATGATAACACTATCGCTTTACTGCCGTCATCGACCGTTTTATCACCTAATGTTTCACTTTGTGATTTGAATTGTATTTGTGGAAATATGAATGTGGCCCTAACAACAACAAATCTTAAAAATTCGAAAATGAGACTTTGACCACTTGAGATAGCCACAGCATCACAAATGCCTAATACTTGCATAAAAAATAACAAACTATTTCATCATCGCTTGTAAAAAGGAATTGTGAATCAGCAATGTATAAAGAGCGTCCAATCCCCTAACTATTACATATACGGGTATAATAACACTCAACACCAAAACTGCATAGGATACTAGTATTAGTAGAGCAAATCAATAACCGATGATGACCGAACAAGGAAGACATTTGACCTCTCTATATTAGAAAAGTCGCTATAGACATGCAGAGAATAGAAGAAAGACACCAAAAACATATTCGACTTTAATGCAATTTTGGCACGGTCACTTTAATTGACAGTAGTAGCTCAAATGATGTGGTTAGCCGGTTAACGGGCGAACG